>CM076574.1:1350727689-1350808664 GCA_034641835.2 Pinus albicaulis | reverse complement strand
TTCATCGGTAACTATGTTTCTCTCTCTCACTCTTGGACACTCAGAGTTTTCATCGAGCACTTTTGCATTGGATCAAGAAAGGAAAAGAAGGAAAGAAGAAATAAGTAGAAAGAACTAAAGAGGAGAATGAAGCAACTACAGTAGGATCCTTTATAGGTATTGATTTTCATGTGTGTTTTACTTGCTAGATTTGACATGCATGGTATTGCATGTCATTCTTTTCTGTCATGGCATGGGTTTTTCCATGTGTAACAATGTCTTTATTCTAGCCTTTCCATTTTGAGATAGCCATGGTGTGATGGGGTTATCCTGTTTTGGTTGAGCTTAATTTCTGGATGGATTTGAAGATGAGTGAGGTGGATCTCCAAAATGATAGAACACATAGCCTAGTAACCCCTAAACTTGATTGTGTGTTACGTTAAAATCTCGATAGTTTGTTGCCCCCAATGGGCCTAGGAATCCTTGACTGGTGAATGGCAGAATATACTATAAAGCCTAAAGTTTGGTTCATCTCCATGATGCCTAGGAATCCCAGGTTGGGATATATGGTAAATCCTAGAGAGTGTGTCTTCGTTTAGGGCCTAGTAATCTGTCGATCAGATTATGGATTGCTGTAAAGCTTGAGATACTAGGAGAGAGGAAAATTACTCATAGTGTATGTGGAGAAATCTAATGGCATCCATGTTTTTTTTTTCCTAGTGATCAGGTGGAGATCATGGTAAATCATGTTATGGCATGCTTATTGTTTTGGCCTAGTGATTCGGTGTGGATTATGGTAAAGCTTGATTTGTATTGATGAAGGTGAGGTGGTTTAGAAATCGAGATGCCCTAGTTGGTTTTTTATATTTGAATCCCACATTCATGCTTCGAATATGGCACGGGGGTGATTGGCTAAAGATATATTTGGCTCAGCCAATCTATGGTCATGTGGAATGTGGAAGTGCCATCCCGGATTGGTTTTTGCATTCATTAATAAAATATTCTCTCCTTGACATCTTATGTCTAAATGTACTATTTTATCTGTGGATTCTATGGGTGATGTATCCTTGATATTTTTGTTGTTATTGTGCTCATTAGAAGCATATATTAGGACAATGATGGTGTATGGCTCTCCTCATGTTTTTATTTGTAAATGAATAAACATGTATCTATGACCTAATAGATGATAATGTAGCTAATTATGTATGGGAACAATTCTTCTTAGCAATTCTCAGATAAGTATGAGACCCCTATGCTCAGATCTATTATTTACACCTTTATATTACAAAATTGTGACATGTTTGACGAAATGTGTGTCATGGCTAGTAGGGGTTCAGTATATGCCTTGTCATTGTTTTTTGTAAGTATATCATTGTTTCATTGTTATATTTCATCTTTGAGCTTGTCATTCAGTTTTGGGAAGTTACTTGGGCTCTCTGCGTGAAAATGTTGCTCAAATCTGAGGGACGCTCACATAGGAGGTGGGGGGGGGGGGGAATTCCCTTAACACATGAATGCATATGTTGTGGGAGTGTTGACAGTCTCGTACATGGGCCGATGCCTATACTCTGGGAGCGTCTGGGGGTTTGAATTTCTAAAACCTCAGTGGGACTGAGGGGCTAGTTTTCTGAGTGTTTGGGATGGTTCCTAGGAGTCGTGTTGGTGATATAGAATGTGTGTGTGATGTCGTTCCGTTGATTCTACTTCGTTAAGGTCAGCTAGGAGGTTGAATCAAATCATAGTAACTCTTCCCCAAATGTTTACCTTGGTTGGCGGGTTACTTGGGTGTATGTGGGATGAGGGTGTCACATAATATCATAGACATATGTAATGATCTTGACCTATTTTAGGCTACATTAAGAACTTTTATCTATGAAAATTAAATTTTCTGAGGTATCCCATATCTAAAAAATATTTACGTATGGATAAATTCTACAACCACTTCTTGTGTACCTACTAGTTTAAGTTAATAAGGAATTATGCTACAATATGGATCCATTTATCTACATTTAACAAATATTCTTAAATGAAGTTACTTTTTTTTCTAAATAATGCATATTTTAAGTATTGTATGTTTGGATTTTTAGTTTTTACTTTTGGAAATCTTAAGAAACTAATTTTGAGAAAATTGTGTTTTTTTTGTTATTTAATTTTTTTTTTTTTTTATATATAAATGAATAAATTCAATGAACCAAAAAACCATTAATTATTTGGACTATAAAAATTACATAACTCAAACTTTGCTTTTAATAAAACACTCCAAAATTTTGAGGAACATTGATGAAAAGAACATGTCAAAAAGAGACCAAACATAAAAGAGTTGGATTGTTAATAAACCATCTAATCAAACAAAAGGTAATTAATACATTAATAACTATGTGCATTATGAAGAAGAGAACATCATACTAGTGGCATGAATCACTTTCTTTCACAAAACCTTCCACAACAATATTCCATTTTTCTTAAGTATTAATTATGGTTTATAGTTAAGTAAAAATATTTTAATTAAAAAACTAATGGCACTTGAAAATAAAATTTATATAATACAATTCATGTTTTTATATTTGTTATTTCTAATTATATATAATTGTTTTATAATAAAAGTGGATTAAAAACAATATTTCCACAAAGATATTGTTTAACTAATGTATGCTTTGTACTTTTTGTAACTAATTTTTAGTGAGATTGTATATTTTTTTTGTTTAAACTTAATTTTTTAATATATAACTAGATTCAACACCCCCAAAACTTGTAGGGAAATTAGATTGTGCAAAGTTAATAGATCAACCTTGTAACTTCAACAAGTTTGTCGCATATTTCTAGAAAATTTAACTTTAAAATATAACTTTAAAAACCTTCAAAACCTAACTATTAGTTAGGTTAAAGCTTTCCATAAATAATAGTTAAGGAAAAAATGTTTTGCAATTTATTGGGAAAAAATGATACCTTGTCAACTTCTCTTATAAAGCTCCCTCCATAGAAAGACTCTAACAAATTTTACTCTTGATCACTATTAATTTAGCATTCACTAATACAACTTCTTTGAAAAATAAATATTTATTAAATGAGTGACATATTTTATGCCATAATTTATGAGTACCTTTCCATAACCATGACAAATATCTATTTGTTTAGTAATTTTGTATTTGCATTAAAAATGGATAGGGATAAGATGTAAATAAATACGTTTAATAAGAAATAATTTTGAAAACTATTTATATTATATTTATAGATAAAGATAAGATGTCAATAAATATATTTAAAAAAATTAGTTTTCCAGATTATTTATATTATATTTATGTGAGAATGAAATTTTAAATATATAAAAATTAGCCACTAAGCCATGTGTTTTAACAAGCTATTAATTTTCCATTTCACATTTTAATTTATTACTCGATAGCAATGTTTTCAACAAAGTTCAAAATTGGCCAAAATTTTGCAGTAGGAGTGTTTGAATCATGTTTTTTATGGTGGAAATGGATTCACCACCATCAAAAACCTATAGGGCACACAAAATATTGAAGCTTGATAGCTATAACCAGGATTTACAAAAATCAGTGAAAATTTTCTGAAAATCTTACTGAAATTTCCATGATTATGATTTTCAGAGAAACAAATCAATCTAATTACACTAAAATTTTGAACTTGTGGCTAAGCTTCCTACCTCACTTATTTTAATATTGAAATTATTTTATTAAAAACTAACTAAAACAACCAACTAACCAATAAACCCTAATAATATATATAAAAAATAAAAAATACAAAAGGACAAATGACAACTTATTTCATAAAATAACTTTTTTATATAAAATAATGTCATTACACCAATTGACCTTCTCATTTATTATTTATTCAGTCACATTTTGAAGATTTCGCTGGTGGGGAGCTGCTTTCTTTGTCACGATGCATGATTGAGAGTTGATGGCAATGGATGTTCAAATATATAATTACCTCCGGCATGCATTGTTAGACAATCACTTATGTAAATTAGTTGAGTTGAGTGATAGATAGATTTGGTTAGTGAGTTAGAGAGTCAATTAAGTGTTTTATGTTCAAGTTGAGTTATGTGAGAGTGTGTGCATGTCAATTAGGTTAAATTACCTTCACTGGGTTCAGCTTGTCATTTAGGGTGATTGAATATTAATTGAAGAGTCGCAGCTCATTCTTTTGTGTGTGAAATACTTGTGTTATTGTGTGTTTGAATCTTGTGCCTATCCAACAAATTGGTATCAGAGCTTAGGGAGGTTCAAAATATCTCGCGAGGAAAGTGAAAGAAAGAGGCCAAGAGAAGAAGAGACACGGACGTCCACACGTTTTATGTGTAGCACAAGCAGAGGTCCGCGATTTCTCTATTGTAAACCTGCGGTTTTTGTATTGATCACGTGCGGAAATGGAGTTTTAAAAGAAGCCAACAACGTTTTTAATAAAAAAAGAAGTCAACAAACGAGTTTACTTTTGGTAAATGCGCATTTTTGAAAAATTAGAAAAATTAACACTCACGTTTGCTTTATTACAAATATTTAGTGCATGGAGAATTTGAATTAAAGAGATTTATTAATAAGTTTTTTTTAAAAGAGCTTATTACAAAAGATATTTTTTTTTTGTATATAATTTTTTTTATAAATTATCATATGAAAACATACATTAGGGTTTTATTAAAAGAGGTTTTCTTTTAAAGGAGTTTTGCAAAACTCATAAACGAGAGAAATTAAGGGTTTTTATCAAAGAAGAAGATTGATTTTTTGAGTCAAGATGGCCACATCAAGTTTTCAGCCACAACTTCCATGTTTCACTCAGAAATATTATGATGTGTGGGCTATTAAAATGGAGACTATCCTAAAAGCACATGATGTAAGGGATCATGTCAAGTTTGGGTTTGCATAACCTCAGAACGACGTAGAAGAACGAGCCCTCAGCAATGCAGACATTGAGAAATGGAAGAAATAAAATCAGAAGAATGCCGAGCAGTGTTCCAATGTAGACAATCATTGCTTCTTATCGAGCAGGGAGTGGACCAAGTAGCATTGCAAAAAATAATGATAACTTCTTTAGTAAAGGAAGCATGCAAAACTTTGGGGACAAGATATCAAGGTATGGACAAAGTTAATATTTTTAAATTGCAGAATACTAGGAGAGACTTTGAAAGTCTACAGATGAAGGAGACACATGGCATTTATTCCGTCATGAATAGGGTCATGTCTATCATCAATCACTTAAAAATCTATGGTGAAGATGTTAAATATCGAACAGTGATTGAGAAGGTTCTTCGATCTTTGTCTACCAAGTTTGATGTTGTGGTAGGAGCCATAGAAGAAGAAAAGGATTTGGAAAAACTGATAGTTGATGAGTTGATGGAATCCCTTCTATCGCATGAGGCAAGGATAGAGAGAAATAAGGATTCCACTTTAGAAACCACCTTCAAAAGTCAAATTTATATTTCAATAGGTCAAGGCAGAGGTTGATCGAGAGGCAGAGGATGAGGCGGAAGCTATGTTGGTCATAGAGATGGCCGAGAAGAGTAGGAGCATCAAAGTGGAAGTAGCAACAACAAAAGCTTTCACAACAATCAAAGGTTTGACGAATCAAAGGTGAAATGTTATTATTGCAATAAATTTCGTCATTATGCTCGTGATTGTAGGAAGAATATAACTGATCAAGGAAATAAAAGAGCTAATGTTAGTGTAGAGAATAATGACTCCATGTTTCTAGCATGAAACACCATGCATGAACCGTCTTATAAGGTCTGGCTATTAGATAGTGGTTGTAGTAACCACATGACAAGAAACAAGAATTTGGTTGCAAATTTGGATGCATCTGTGAAGACAAAGGTAAAGTTGGGGACTAACAAGACTGTGGATGTAGATGGAAAAGGAGTGGTCAATATTGTGACCAAGCGGGGGGAGCCAAAGACCATATCAGAAGTATATTATGTCCCTGGATTCAAACACAATTTGATAAGTGTTGGTCAATTGACGTAGAAAGGATACAAAGTTATCTTTTAGGGGCAACAATGTGTTATTTACGACAAATCCCCAAGCAAGAAGCTAATAGAAAAGGTGCAGATGACGAGGAATATAATTTTTCTTCTAATTATGAACTACAATGATTAGTTTAGTTCTTTTACAACTACATGTTTTTATGATTACAGGTTATGGCACCTTCGGTTTGGACACTTGCATTTTTTCTGGTTTAATATTGTTGTAGCTGAAACAGATGGTCAGAGGTTTACCTCCAATTAAAGAACCTGCTAGCACTTATGAGTGTTGCATCTTCACAAAGCAACACCGTGAATGTTTTCCGACAGAAGTTTCTTAGAAAGTAAAGAAACCAGTTGAGTTGGTGCATACCGTCCTGTGTGGACCTATGAGGACACAGTCGATTGGTGGAATTTGTTACTTCCTCACCTTTATTGATGACTATAGCAGAAAGACTTGGGTTTACCTCTTGAAGAAGAAGTATGAAACCTTTGAAAAGTTCAAATAATTCAAAGCATTAGTGGAGAACCAAAGTGATCGACAGATCAAGGTATTGAGATCAGATTGTGGTGGAGAATACGATTCAAAGGCATTCCATGTTTACTACAAACAACATGGAATGAGAAGAAAGTTTACAACCAGATACACACCGCAGCAGAATGGTGTAGCAGAGAGAAAGAACAAAACAATCATGAACATGACAAGGAGCATGTTGAAAGCAATACACTTGTCTAATGAGTATTGGGCAGAAGCATTTGCATGTTCTGTTTATGTGATAAATTGATCCCCTACAAAGAGTGTGATGAACAGAGTTCTAAAAGAAGCATGGTCAGGTATGTCATGCAGTGTATCTCATTTCAGAGTTTTTGGATGTGTAGCCTATGCACATCTGCCTAAGAAAATAAGAGGAAAATTGGATGATCAAAGTGAAAAATCTATATTTATTGGTTATAGTGAGTAGTCAAAAGCTTACAGATTATATAACCCTGTCACCAAGAAGACAATCATTAGCAGATATGTTGTGTTAAAAGAACAAGAGTCATGGAATGGGACTGTAGACACACTAACCCATGCACAAACACCATTGATGGAAGAAGATGACGTAGAAGAAAAGGAGCAGCAAGAATCAAGAGAGCAGACATCAAACAAAGTCACACCAGCAAGGACTCCAAGATTTTTAGAGCAACATGGATCTTCAAGCAGATCAACAAGCCAGAATTATCCAAGTAGTGAATTAGGTAATGAATCAAGAAATGGTAATAAAAAAGATGAGAAGTGTGAAATATATTTATGATGATTTGGATGTTAGTTCAAAATTTTCATTATTGGCATTCCAACCATCATCGTTTGAAGAAGAATTCATAGATGAAAGCTGGGTGTAAGCCATGGAGGAAGAGATGAATTCAATTGAAAATAATGACACATGGGATTTGGTTGATTTATGAAACGAATTGGTGTGAAGTGAGTGTACAAGACTAAAGTGAATGAGAAAGGTGAGATTGGGAGATTTAAAGCAAGAATTGTAGCAAAAGGATTCTTGCAACAACCAGGAATAGACTTTGGGGAAACATTTTCTCCAGTAGATAGATTGGATACTCTAGGAGCATTTCTAGCAACAATAGCTAAGAACAAGTGGAAATTATATCAGATGGATGTCAAATCAGTATTCTTGAATGGAATTTTAGAAGAAGAAATTTATGTGCAGCAGCCTCCAGTTTATGAATTTTAAGGTAAGGAAGATAAAGTTTATAGATTTAAGAAAGCACTCAATGGACTAAAGAAAGAACCTAGAGCATGGTATAGCAGAATTGGCAGCTACATGATCAAGAATGGATTTTGCAGAAGAAAATTTGAGCTTACCTTATACACAATGGTAAATGACAATGGAAATTTTTTTATTATTTACCTATATGTTTATGATATGATTTCTACAGGTGATCTTGAGTTAGATGAATTTAAAGTGGCCATGATGAAAGAATTTGAGATGACAAATCTTGGTTTCATGAAATATTTTCTTGGCATAGAGCAATCTGAGAAAGGAATATATATTTGTCAAAATAATTATGTCAGAGATTTGTTGAAAATATTCAGGATGGATAATTGCGAACCTGTACCTACACCATTTGTAACAGGTACAAAGTTAAGTAAGGATGATGAAGCACTATATGCTAATCGAACTCATTCAAAAGATTTGTTTGCAGCCTTATGTAGCTCAAAACGACAAGACAAAATATTATGCAAGGAAAAAGTTTGATTTCAAGATTTAAGGAGATTCCAAAAGAGACACATTGGAGTGTTGTTAAAAGAATCTGAGATACATAGCAGGTTCCAGAGATTATGGCATACTGTATGCAAGTACAGAAAATAAATAATTGATTGGATACACAGATAGTGATTTTGTAGGAAGTTTTGATGATCGTAAAAGTACATCTAGTTATGTGTTTCATATTGGTTAAGGTGTGATAGCATGGGCATCGAGGAAGCAGCCTATTGTGACCCTATCATCAGCAGAAGCAGGATATGTAGCAGTGACTTCAGCAGCATGTCAAGCAGTATGGTTAAGAAGAGTATTGGATGGACTCAAGCAGAAACAACAAGGATCAACAACGATATACTGTGACAACACATCAGTGATTGCACTATCCAATAATAATGTATTTTATCAAAAGAGCAAGCATATTGATACTAGATATCACTTTATTCGAGAAATTGTGAGTAATGGAGAAGTTCACTTGAAGCCTTGTAGAACGAGTGATCAATTGGATGATATCTTTACAAATCCATTAGTAGTAGATTTTTTTGAGTTTCACAAAAGAAACTTGAATGTTGTAAGCCTAGCTGATACATAGACTAACAGGCATGTTTGAGTTGTCATGAGTTATGTTTTAGTTTAGCGGTTGTAATTAAAGCGGAGTGTTAAAATATATAATTACCTCCCGCATGCATTGTTAGACAATCAGTTAAGTAAATTAGTTGAGTTGAGTGATAGATAGGTTGGGTGAGTGAGTGAGAGAGTCAGTTAAGTGAGTGATGATCAAGTTGAGTTATGCGAGAGTGTGTGCATGTCAATTAGGTTAAATACCCTTCACCGGGTTCATTGTATTCAGATTGTGATTTAGAGTGATTGAAGATAAATTGAAGAGTCGTATATCATTGTTTTGTGTGCAAAATACTTGTGTTATTGTGTTTTTGAATCCTCTACCTATCCAACAATGGAGAGAGTGAGGAATAAGAACTCAGACTGCGCTTTCGTGCCAGAGGAACTATAGGAGAAGATATTGGCGCTCATGTTATTCGACTATGTCTGTGCATGTCATAGAGTGTGTAGGGAATGGGATGCCATATTTACATCATCCAAATTTATAACCAATAAATTTACTGTGTCACATCGCAATCAAAACCCATCGCTGGTGTTGATCCCTACGGAACTTCATGATGATTATGTGGCTTACTGTTTTTACACACACACATGGAAGAAGTGCACCTCCTCCCTTTTCTTCTTACAGGAACGCCAAAGGGATTTTTTAATAGAATGTATAACTTGTGAGGGATCAGAAATGGGTATCTTCCTGGTGGGCATGACTATGTTCAAGCCCAGGCTGTCGAAATCCAAGAGAACAGTGAGCCATGTTGTTTGCAATCCTCCAACTCGAGGGTTCTTTTTCCTTCCCTCTATGTCATCCATAGAAACGGTCATGGCCATCGTCATAGCGCCAAGAGAAGAGAATAGGCATATAGTGATAGTGATAGGTCTAAATAATGATGGCCAGATAGTGGAAACGCACGATTCCTTCGAAAAGACATGGAGGATTTTGGGGAAATTGCCAAGAAATTTGAATGAAATCAACCTGTGTAATGTCGTTTTCAGTGGGTTTTTTTTTATTGTATCACAAAAAAGGCTGGCGAACATACGCACGTTATGGGTTTCAACATTGTAGATGGTACTTTCATTTTTGTGCCACTACCTGATATTCCTGGTGCGAAAATATCACCACATTTGCTTACTTGTGGGTCGCGGATTCTTATAGCAGTGCTCATATACTATTTTGCTGCAAATATTATCATTAAACATCAAGTGATTATTTGGCAGCTTGAGAAGGTCAGTGCAGGTTTAGGTTCATGTTCCCCTTCCTTACCTTGGAAGGAGATGGAAAGGATGCCTTCATCCATGTGGGAGGATGTTCAAAAATGTATGCGTCGACGACGGTCTCGGATTACAGGAGTGGGGGAGTATGTGTGCCTCAAAGTAAAAATGGAGGTGATAGTTTATAGTTTAAGGAAAAATTCATGGACTTGGCTTCCCAAATGTCCCTTTGATGATTCATTTGCAAGCGCTTCTGCGCTTGATTTGAGACTGGATATGAATAAGGTCATCTGAAGCTTTACATGGAGGGATGTCTCTCTGGGGTTCAAATTCCACACCTTCATCTATTGTAATATTTTTTAAAAATTATTTAATAATGTTCATCCTTTAAGAGTGAAAAAACTTGATCGACACTTTTCATGGGATGTTAGTGAATTGAGGACCTTATTCTACATCTTATTTTTAATTTGCTCAGAAAATGTATTATAATAGCTTAAGATGTATTTACATTTAAGGTAGAAAATATATTGTAATAAATCAAGATGTTTTTGTATTAAAGTGGATTCTTTGTAAATATTAACAATGTATTATATAAACAACTTATTGTTATTTATATAACCAATGATGATATGGATAAAATCCTTTTATTTCCTTTAAGATCCAAATATAAAACTTTAAAGACAATGCATTGAGTATAAGGGACTTACTAAGTTAACCTCAAAGATAATATATTCAAATTTTGTTGAAAGCAGCGCAGGATAGGCATAAGACTTATGCAGACTCGAAAAAGTTGTTTCAGGAGTTTCAGGTTGGGGAACAAGTGTACTTTCACATCAATCCCAAGAAGATATCCTTGTGTATTAGATCATGTGCCAAGTTGGAACCTTGGTTTTTGGACATTTAGGATTATTGAGAGGATTAAACGAGTAGCCTATTGACTTGCACTGCCTTCGGGACTGAATGTCCATGATGTATTTCATATATGATTTCTTAAGAGGTATGTTAAAGATGTGGATAATGTGATTGAATAGTCTGTATTGGAAGTGGATCCAGATGGAGAATTATAGCTGGAGTCTTAGTTTATATTGCAGAGAAAGGTGCTCATGCTCCAGAATCGAGTCATAGAGAAATTTCAAGTGCAATGTAAGCACTTTGGGTGCAATGGAGCTACATGGGAGATGGCAGATTAGATACAGGTTATGTATCCTTCAATGTTTGCACGTTGAGGAAAAGTAGTTGTTGTATGATGTTTGGTATATGTTTTGGCATATGTTTTGGTGTGATTTTTTGATATATGTACATATGTATATGTATGTAAATACCATGATGAACTATGTTATAAAGGTACAATAAGCGGTAATGGTGTCATGTAATTATAGTTGTCACATATTTATGTTGTCATGTTAGTTTTCTTTTCAACATGGTGATTATTGTAAATACTACATCAAGTTATGTTATAAAGCTCCATGAGTAGTATGTTTTCTTTCCATCAGTTTTGCTAAGGTATATGTGTGATTGAACACTCAAGAGGGTGTCCCCGAAGGGGCATGGTTCTGTAAAAACCCTTGTGAAAATTCCTTGTAATAAAAGTTAATAAAGGAAAAAATAACACCCACGATTGATGGGACACTTATTCCAAGCTCAATGTTGGGAAAAAAACCCTAGTGGGTGTTCATTTTGTTTATTATGGCTAAGGAAATTAGAAAAGACAATGGAAAAGGCTTTGGAAAGACAAGATGAAATTTTTGGAAAATTGATTGATGAAAATAATTGAAATTAGGGGAAAAGGCAGGTGAAAGGTCACAGGTTGCATGTGAGGAGGAAAATGAACGAAAATAATGGAAAATGAATAAAATAGAGGCCTAATTGATCAAAATTCTTCTAAGGATTAGTTAGTACTTTATTTTCGTTCAGTTTTGGAGCTCTCTCATTATTTTCTCTCTCTCTGTCTCACTCTTCGACACTTGGAGTTTTCATGGAGCACTTTCGCATTGGATCAAGAAAGGAAAATAAGGCAAGAGGAAGGAAGTAGAAAGCAAGAAAGAGAAGGATCAAGCAACTACAACACGATTCTTTGTAGGGATCGATTTGCATGTGTGATTTCCTTGCTAGGTTTTCCATGCATGGTATTGAATGTGGTTATTTTCTATCATGGCATGGGGTTTGGCACATGTGATAGTGTTTTTAGCCTAGCCTTTCCATTTTTAGATAGCCATGGTATGATGGGGTTCTCATGTTTTGGTTGTGCTGAATTTCCCGATGGATTTGAAGCTGAGTGAGGTGGATATCTAAAATTATAGAGCACATGGCATAGTAAACCCTAAACTGGACTATGGGTTGTCGTAAAGTTATATAGTGTGTTGCCTCGGTTGACCTGGGAATCCTTCACTAGTGAATGGGGGAATATATTGTAAAGCCTAGAGGTGGGTTTCTCTCCATCAGGCCTAGGTAAATGGTAAATCTTGGAGAGTGTGTCTCAGTTTAGGGGCTAGTAATCTCTCAATTGGATTTCGGATTGCGGTAAAGCTCGAGAGACTAGGAGACATGGAAAATCCTCACGATGAAGGTGGATAAATCTAGTGGAATCCATGCTTGTTCTAGCCTAGTGATCGGGTGGAGATCACGATAAATCCTATTGTGACATGTTTATTATTTTTTCTTAGTGATTCCATGTGGATTACGGTAAAGCTTGATTTCTATTGATGAGGGTGAGGTGGTTTAGACTCAGGATTCCCTAGTTGGTTTTTTCATTTTGAGTCCCACATTCATGCTTGGAATATGGCATGGGGTTGATTGGCTGAAGAGAGATTTGGCTCAACCAATCTATGGTCGGGTGGAACGTGGAACTCCCATCGTGGGTTTATTTTTGCATTCATTAATAAAATATTCTCTCCTTGACATCTTATGTGTAAATATTTTGGTTTATATGCAGATTCTATGGCTGATGTATCCTTGATATTTCTGTTGTTATTATGCTAGTTATAAGCATATATTATGACATTGATGGTGTATGTCTCTCCTCATGTTTCTATTTGTAAACGAATAAATAAATTACCTATAACCTAATAGATGAGAATGTAGCTAATTATGTAAGGGAACAATGCTTCTTAGTGATTCTCGGATAAGAATGAGGCCCTTATGCTTAGATCTGTTGTCTATGCCTTTAGATTACAAATTTGTGACATGTTTGATGAAATGCATGTCATGGCTAGTAGGGGTCCAATCTAGGCCTTGTTATTGTTTAATGTAAGTACATCATTTTTTCGTTGTTATATTTCATCTTTGAGCTTGTCATTCAATTATGGGTAGTTACATGGGCTCTTTGCTTGAAAATTTTGCTCACATCTCAAGGACACTGGCATAGGTCTGTGGGAAAAATTCCCTCAACGCACGCATGCATATGCTATGGGGGGGTTGAGAGTCTCCCACATCCATGCATGCTTATCTCTATTAAAAATTAATAGAGATAAGATATAAATAAATACATTTAATGGAAATTAATTTTCACCATTATTTATATTTTCTTAAATATACATTTTAGGAAATTATACATATTTATGTAAAAGTGATATCTTAAAAATGTAAATAATATAGACCAAAGCCATTAATTTTCCAAATCACATTCTAATTTATTACTTGATTCCAAATCAACATTATAATATTCCATTGGCATAGAGACCAATGTAGATTAATTTTTAACTTAGACTAAGCTTCTCGCCACACTTATTTCAATATTGAAAATATTTTATTAAAAATTAACTAAAACAACCAAATCTAGAACCAATATAACCTAGTAATGTATAAAAAATGGTATTACAAAATAAGTGACAACTTATTTTATTACCTATACCAAAGCAACATTATAATATTCCATTGGCTTAGAGACCGATGTAGGTTAATTTTTAACTTGGAGTAAGCTTCCCTTCACACTTATTTGAATATTGAAATTATTTTATTAAAAATTAACTAAAACATCCAACTCTAGAATCAATAAAACCTAGTTATATATAGAAAAAGTTATTACAAAAGGACATATGACAACTTATTTTGTAAAATATTTTCTTTTTATAAAATAATGTCATTACACCAATCAACCTTCTCATTTATTATTTATTTAGTCACATCTTGAAGATTTCACTGGTGCGGAGCTTATTTCTTCATCACTGTCACGGTGAATGATTGAGATTGGTAGAAATGGAGAGAGTGAGGAATAAGTGCCGAGATTGCACTTTCTTGCGAGAGGAAATAAAGGAGAAGATATTGGCACTGATGCCATTTCACTCTGTTTGTGCATGTCACAGAGTGTGCAGGCAATGGGATGTGACCTTTTCATCCTCCAAATTTATAATTGTCAAGGAATACTTATTTAAATCATTATTTAATAATATTCCTTGTTAAATTTTACTAAATCATTTATAAATAATTGAATAAGTCATTATTTATTTAATTATTATTTAACCACATTCTTAAAACAATAGATAAATCATTTATTTATTTATTATTTCTATATGATGAGATTTGACCAAATTCAAATTTTGTTTCCCTCCAACAAAAATAATAAGATATTCCATAAACGTTGGATTAGATTTGGTTAATAATATTTTAATTATGCACCAATATCTATAATAACTCAATATTTTGTTATAAATAGAAGGCTTTTCCATTCATTCACTACCTTTTGCTTCCTTGAGATCACCTTTTGATCTATACATTTGGTCTAGCTTTGATTCTCCATCATAGTCATAGTTTTTCTATTTTCTTCTAAGATCCATTTGAGTTCCACTTTGTCTGGGTTTTCTGCACCATCAAGAGAGAGAGACCTTGGATATGAAGCATCGAGTACATACAAGAACCCATCCCATTGAGGGGGATTAGAAAAATATTTCTATGTTCCCTTCCTAGGTGTCATAATACAAAAAAATCTTAATAAATTCTTGTCTTGTCAGTTCGATGTATGGAGCAACTCTAGTTTATCTTTGTTGTTTAATTTCTTTAACTGCATAGATCTGGATTTTTATATTGTTTATTCTTCTCACCAAATGCAGATCTAAGGAAATTTATAGCCACATTTGGTGTTAGGGTTTTTTGTTATGTACAGGTGAAGTGAGCTTTTCTCGTACGCTTGCGATTAGAATTCACACTAACACTAGCCAAATCTGAACCCCAGCCAAGCTAAATGGCTATCAGCAATCAGTGAGTTCCACTTTGAGATTGACTAGATCAAAGGAATGGATAGCAAGGCCATATATGCTCATAGTAGGTGAATACATGTAAATCACATAGAAGCTATGAACTCTGATGGGACAGATTTATAGGATATGATCTTGCTGGCAGTTCGGTAGGGTGATAGGTGTATGGAGATTCTACAGAGGTTACATTAGAGTACATGTATAGGTACAGGTAGTGGTACAAGTACAAGTAGTGGTATAGGTACAAGTAGTGGTATAGGTACATGTACAGGTGGTGGTACATGTACAAGTACAAGTGTAGGTGTAGAGGATGGGGATTATTGTTTCGCAACAGATGGCTTGCTCAGGTTTAGAGATAAGATATATGTGTTAGACAACAGTGAGATCAAGAAGGTGATATTGAGGTAGTTTCATGCGAAACCATATTTAGGTCACCCAGGTTATAAAAATACATTGACTGTAGTGAATAGGCTATATTATTGGATGAATTTGACGAGACACGAAGTATATTTTGTGGCTAGATGTTTGGATTGTCAAATTGCTAAGGTAGAGTGTAGGAATCTAGGTGGACTGCTACAACGGATTGCGATTCCATAGTGGGAATGGATATCATTTCCATGGATATCATCACAGGCTTTCCCAGGATATCTATACAACATTATTCCATCATGGTTGTTGTGGACATGTTGACAAAGGTTTCACACTTCATTCTAGTGAAGATTGCATATTCAACTAGCGATGTGGCACTAATGTTCATAAGATATGTGGTCAAATTGCATGGTGCTCTAAAGAATATTGTGTCAGACAAGGATGTGATGTTCACCTCCAAGTTTTGGAATGTGTTTTTTGTATTTTTGGTTACCAAATTTTCCTTTAACACAACTTATCATCTGTAGGAAAATGGACAGACTAAGAGGGTCAATAAGATATTTCAGGACATGTTGAAGATGCATGTGATGTATCAACAATGGAAGCAGGAAGAGTATCTTCCACTCATAGAGTTCACCAACAAAAATTAGTACCAGGAATCATTGAGGATGAGTCCATTTGAGGCATTGTATGGGTGGAGTTGCAATATTCCCATCCGTTGGAGTGATCTGGTTAACAACGTATTGATTGGACTAGACATGTTGGCATAAATGGAACAGGAGATGCAGATAACTAAGAAGAATTTGAAGGAAGTACAAGATAGGCAGAAGAGTTATGCGGACTGGAACAGGTTGTTTCAGGAGTTTCACGTTGGGGAACAGGTGTACTCACGCATCAATCCCAAGAAGATCTCCTTGCAGACTGGATCATGTGCCAAGTTGGAACCCTGGTTTCGTGGACCTTTTAGGATTATTGAGAGGATTAGACGAGTAGCTTATTGACTTGCACTACCTTCCAAGGTGAAATTCCATGATTTATTTCATATATTATTTCTTAAGAAGTATGTTAAAGATGTTGATCATGTGACTGAATGGTCTGTATTGTAAGTGGATCCAAATTGAGAATTCTAGCTAGAGTCTCAGTGTATATTGCAGAGAGAGGTGCTCATGCTCCAGAATCAAGAAATAGAGGAAGTTCAAGTGTAATGTAAGAACTTTGGAACTGATGAAGCTACATGGGAGATGGTAGATCACATACAGGTTATGTATCCTTCATTGTTTGGGGGTTGAGGAAAAGAAGTTTTGGTATGATGTTTGGTATATGTTTTGGCGTATGTTTTTGTGTGATGTTTTGATATATGTACATATGCATATGTATGTAAATACCATGATGAGCTATGTTATAAAGTTCCATGAGTAATATGCTTTATTTCCTTTGGTTTTGCTAAGGTATATGTGTGTTTGAACACTCAAGACGGTGTCCCCGAAGGGGGAGGGTTCTGTAACAACCCTTGTGAAAATTCCATGTAATAAAAGTTAATAAAGGAAAAAATAATAGCCAAGGTTGATTGGACACTTATTCCAAGCTCAACGTTGGGAAAAAAACCCTAGTGGGTGTTCATTTGGTTTATTATGGCTAAGAAAATTGGAAAAAACAATGGAAAATGTTTTGGAAAGAAAAATTATTTTTTTTGAAAATTTATTGATGAAAATAATCGAAATTAGGGGAAAAGGGAGGTGAAAGGTCACAGGTTGCATGTGAGGAGGAAAATGAAGAAAAATAGTGGAAAATGAAGAAAATAGAGGCTTAATTGATAAAAATACTTCTCAAGATTCGTTAGTACGATTTGTTCGTCCAATTTTGGAGCTCTCTCATTATTTTCTCTCTCTCTCACTTTTCGACACTTGGAGTTTTCATGGAGCACTTTGGCATTGGATCAAGAAAGGAAAATAAGGCAAGAGGAAGGAAGTAGAAGGAAAGAAACAGAAGGATCAAGCAACTACAACACGATTTTTTGCAGGTATCGATTTGCATGTGTGGTTTCCTTGCTAGGTTTTCCATGCATGGTATTACATGTGATTATTTTCTGTCATGGCATGGGTTTTGGCATGTATGATAGTGTTTTTAGCCTAGCCTTTCCATTTTTAGATAGCCATGGTGTGATGGAGTTCTCATGTTTTGGTTAAGCTGAATTTCTTAATGGATTTGAACTTGAGTGAGGTGGATCTATGAAATTATAGAACACATGGCATAGTAAACCCTAAACAGAACTATGGGTTGTGCTAAAATTAAATAGTGTGTTGCCTCGGTAGTCCTAGGAATCCTTGACTCGTTAATGGGGGAATATATTGTAAACCCTAGAGGTGGGTTTCTCTCCATCAGGCCTAGGGATCTTGGGTTGGGATATATGGTAAATCCTCGAGAGTGTGTTTGAGTTTAGGGGCTAGTAATCTCCTGATTGGATTTTGGATTACGGTAAACCTTGAGAGACTAGGAGATAGGGAAAATCCTCACGATGTAGGTGGGTAAACATAGTGGAATCCATGCTTGTTTTGGCCTAGTGATCGGGTGGAGATCATAGTAAATCCTATTATGACATGTTTATTAGTTTTTCCTAGTGATTTCGTGTGGATTATGGTAAATCTTGATTTCTATTGATGAGGGTAAGTAGGTTTAGACTCAGGATTCCCTAGTTGGTTTTTTCAGTTTGAGTCCCACATTCATGCTTGGAATATGGCAGACGGGTGATTCGGCGAAGAGAGATTTGGTTCAACCAATCTATGGTTGGGTGGAATGTGGAAGTCCCATCTTATGTTTATTTTTGCATTTATTAATAAAATATTCTCTCCTTGACATCTTATGTGTAAATGTGTTGGTTTATATGCAGCTTCTATGGCTGATGTATCCTTCATATTTATGTTGTTATTATTCTAGTTATAAGCATATATTATGACACTGATGGTTTATGGCTCTCCTCATGTTTTTATTTGTAAACAGATAAACAATTTATCTATAACCTAATAGATGAGAATGTATCTAATGATGTAAGGGAACAATGCTTCTTATTGATCCTCATATAAGTATGAGACCCCTACAATTAGATCTATTTTTTACACCATTAGATTACAAATTTGTGACATGTTTGATGAAATCGGTGTCATGGCTAGTAGCGGTCTAGTCTCGACCTTGTAATTGTTTAATGTAATTACATCATTGTTTCGTTGTTATATTTCATCTTTGAGCTTGTCATTCAATTATGGGTAGTTACATGGCTCTCAGCTTGAAAAGGTTGCTCACATCTCAGGGACGCTGACATAATTCTGTGGCAAAAATTCCCTCGACAGAGGCATGCATATGTTGTTGGAGCTTTGAGAATCTCCCACATGCACTCATGCCTATATTGTGGGATCGTCCGAGGGATTGAAGGTCTAAAAACTCAGTGGGAGTGTGGGGCTAGTTACCTAAGTAGTTGGGATGGTTCCTCGGAGTCATGTTGCTAATGTGGAATGTTTGTGTGATGTTGTTTCATTGATTCTACTTACTTAAGGTCACCTAGGAAGTTCAATGAGATCATAGTAACTCTTTGTCATATGTTTACCTCCATTGGCTGGTTACTTGGGTAGGTGTCGGATGAGGGTGTTACTTAATCTCATAGACATATGTAATGTTCTTGACCTATTTCACAGTGAATTAATCACTTCTATCTATGAAAATTATCTTAGGTATCTCAAATCTATAAAATATTTATGTATGGATAAATTCTACAACCACTTGTTTTATACATACTAGTTTAAGTTACTAAAGAATTATGCTACAATATGGATCCACTTATCTACATTTAAAAATTATACTTAAAATTATTTTATTAAAAAAATTAATGCATATTTAAAGTATTCTATGTTTGGGTTTTTAGTTTTTTCTTTTGGAGATCTTAAGAAATGCTTTTGGCAAGATTGTGGTTTTTTGTTATTTAAAATGTTTGTTTTAATAAATAAATGAATTTAATGAACCAAAAAACCATTAAAAAATTGGACTATGAAAATCACATAACTCAAACTTTGGTTATAATAAATGAGTACAAAATTTTGAGGAGCATTGATAAAAAGAACATGTCAAAAAGAGACCCAAACATAAAAGAGTTGGATTTTTAATAAACCACCTAATCAAACAAAAGGTAATTAATACATTAATAACTATGGGCATTATCAAGAAGAGAGCATCATAACATTGGCATGACTCACTTTCTTTCACAAAAGCCTTCACAACAATATTCCATTCTTCTTAAGCATTAATTATTGTTTATAGTTAAGTAAAAAAAATATTTAAAAAAGTAATGGCACTTGAAAATAAAATTTATATAATACAATTCATATTTTTATATTTGTTATTTCTAATTATATATAATTGTTTTATAATGAAAATGGATTAAAAACAATATTTCCACAAAGACATTTTCTAACTAATTTATGTTTTTTAATTTTTGGAACTATTTTGTTAGTAAGATTATATTTTTCTTTTTTTAAACTTAATTTTTTAATATATAAATGGATTCAACCCTCTCAGAAACCCTTAGGGAACTTAAATTGTGTAAATTTAATAGATCAACCTTGTGACTTCAACAAGTTCATCCCATATTCCTTAGGAATTCAACTCAAAATATTACTTTAATAACCTTCAAAACTTAAATATTAGTTTGGCTAAAGCTTTCCATAAATAATAGAGAAGAAAAACATATTTTGAAGTTTATTATAATCAAGAAAAATTAAACCAACTCTAGTTCTCTTCCTAGACTAGCTCCCATATTAGGAGTCTACCAACAAATTTTCAATTTAGCATTCATAAATGCAACTTCTTTGAAATATAAATATTTAATAAATGAGTGACATATTTTATGCCATAACTTATGGTTATCTTTCATAATTTATGAAACATAATTTATGCCATAACCATAATGAATATTTATTTGTTTAATAATCTTTTATTTGTATAAAAAATAAATAAAAATAAGATATAAATGAATATATTTAATAATAATTAAAAATTCACCCTTATTTATATGTTACTAAATATATTTATGTAAAAGTGAAATTTTAAATGTGTAAATACTAGCCACCAAGTGCATCTGTATTAACAAGCTATTAATTTTACAATTCACATTTTTTTTCTTTTTTTTTTTACAATACATAGCCAGATTCGCATGGTGGCACTCACTGGGTTTGAGCAGGTGATCTTTAAAAAGTAGTGCCTTAACAGAACACTCAATCACCAACAAACCACAAACAAACCACCACCACCTTGTGTTCACATTTTAATTTATTACTTGATACCAAAGAAACATCCTAATATTCCATTGGCTCGACCAATGTAGGTTAATTTTTAACTCTCACTAAACTTTCTACCTAACTTATTTGAATATTGAAGCATAATTACAAATAGTGACTTAACAGAACACTCAATCACCAACAAACCACAAACTAACTTCCACCACCTTGGGTTCACATTTTAATTTATTACATGATACAAAAGCAACATTATAATATTCCATTGACTCAGACCAATGCAGTATTTTAATTTATTACTTGATACCAAAGTGACATTATAATATTCCATTGGGTTAGACCAATGTAGGTTAATTTTGAACTTATTTGAATACTGAAGCATCATTACAAAATAGTGCCTTAATATAACACTCAATCACCAACAAACCACCAAGAAACTGCCACCACCATGGGTTCACATTTTAATTTATTACTTTATACCAAAGAAACAATATTATATTCCATTGGATCAGACCAATGTAGGTATTTTAATTTATTACTTGATACCAAAGAAACATTATAATATTCCATTGGCCCATATCAATGTATGTATTCTAATTTATTACTTGATACCAAAGCAACATTATAATATTCCATTGGCTCACACCAATGTAGGTTAATTTTTAACTATCACTAAGCCTCCCCCCAACTTATTTGAATATTGAAGTATCATTACAAAGTAGTGGCTTAACATAATAGTCAATCACCAAAAAACCACCAACAAACAACCACAAATAACACTCAACCACAAACAAACATCCACCACCATGGGTTCACATTTTAATTTGTTACTTGATACCAAAGCAACATTATAATATTCCATTGGCTCACACCAATGTAGGTTAATTTTTAACTCTCACTAAGCTTCCTGCCCAACTTATTTGAATACTGAAGCATCATTACAAACTAGTGCCTTAACATAACAGTCAATCATGAACAAACCACCAACAAACAACCACAAATAACACTCAACCACAAACAAACATCCACCACCATGGGTTCACATTTTAATTTATTACTTGATACCAAAGCAACATTATAATATTCCATTGGCTCACACCAATGTAAGTTAATTTTTAACTCTCACTAAGCTTCCCGCCCAACTTATTTGAATAATGAAGCATCATTACAAACTAGTGCCTTAACATAACACTTAATCTCCAACAAACCACCAACACAATGCGTTCACATTTTAATTTATTCCTTGATACCAAAGCAACATTATAATATTCCATTGGCTTACACCAATGTAGGTTAATTTTTAACTCTCACTAAGCTTCTTGCCCAAATTATTTGAATACTAAAGTATCATCCCCCACAAGGTGCACAGGGTTACTACTGACAGACAGTCACCTTTACAAATGATTGCCTTAACAAAACATTGAACCACCAACAAACATCCACCACTGTGGGTTCACATTTTAATTTATTACTTGATACCAAACCGACATTATAATATTCCATTGGCTCAGACTAATGTAGGTTATTTTTTAACTCTCACTAAGCTTCCCGCCCAACTTATTTGAATATTGAAGCATCATTACAAACTAGTGCCTTAACATAACACTCAATCACTAACAAAACACCAACAAACCACCACCGTGGGTTCACATTTTAATTTATTAATTGACACCAAAGCAACATTATAATATTCCATTGGCTCATACCAATGTGGCTATTTTAATTTATTAATTGATATCACATTTAATTTATTACTTGGTACCAAAGAAAAATTATAATATTTCATTGGCTCAGACCAATGTAGGTATTTTAATTTATTACTTGATACCAAAGCAACATTATAATATTCCATTATCTCATACCAATGTAGGTTAATTTTTAACTCTCACTAAGCTACGGGCCCAAATTATTTGAATATTGAAGAATCATTACAAACTAGTGCCTTAACATAACACTCAATCACCAACAAACCACCAACAAACAGTGTTAGGTCCCTATATTACTAGTATAGTCCCTTATTATTGTTAGTGTAACCCCCTTATTGTTATTATTGTACCTTTTAACCCCCATATTGTTATTATTATGCCCTTAATTTATTTTTTTTAGTTCAGCTTGGATTACATTGTGGCCCACTAGGATTACATTATGGCCCCATGGACTCCTATATATAGAAAGGAGGTTTTGTAATTTGAATCATCCAAGAATTGTTCATTCATGTAATGCATTGGAGGTTTCCCCCTTGAAGTGGCTTCTTTCTAAGGCATTGATATCTCTTTTATTCTATTTTTGGAGCTAGTTTCACAACATTTGATATCGGAGCTTTGGATTCTAGGGTTTCGCTGCTCCAAACAGGTCATCGTGGAATTTTCGTTATAAATTTTTTTCTACGAAGTTTCAGATGCTCAAATTGTTAGGGTGCGAAGCCGAAATCCTAAGGAACATCATCAAAAAAATTTAAAGCTTGGGTCACAATATTTTTGGAGATATGATCTATGGAAGGTGGTCCATTGTTAGGCTCCTGAATTTCATCTCAAAGAGGTGATCTTGGGAAAATATTCATAACTCTCTCTCCGAGCATCAAATTGGAGTGTCATAAAAATTGGTTGCAAGAACACGGAATTTAGTTTCTTCGCTATCAATTTTAGAGCTAAAGGATGAAACAGTGACACGTGGCAAGTCATACAAGTTCGCCCTACTCAACCAGTCCAAAATTGGGTCATTGTTGGAGATTGGACATAAATTTGTATTGAAGAATCCAAATCATATCAGACCTATGGAATTGGAAAGAAGATGCAGAGGGCTAATAAAGGGCTGAATTTCAGATATTGAGGATCCGTAATTATATAGATAATTCAATTTCAATATCGAGCTCCTCAAAAGCAAGTAAAAGGTGTGTATTTTTTGTTTTTCTGAGTTCCATAAGTCTTGTTTGAAGAATCAAGTTGAATTGATTCCAAGGGCATATTGTAGAATAGATATCAGTATTTGATTCTAAAATGGCCCCTAAAATGAATTCAACACCCATTAATCCTTTGGAAATCTCTACTATGACTCATGAAGACGAAGAATGGCAACATGACATATCAAAATTACAATAGCAAGTGCAACAAATTTCTCTCTCGCAAAGAGCAACAAAAAATGACATGGAAGTTTTGAAGAAAGGCATGGAAACTAAGATGGATGGTTTGAATAAAAGCGTGAAATCTAAGATGGATTGTTTGAAGAATGGCATGGAATCTAAGATATATGGCATGGAATCTACAATAGATGGCATGGGGGCTGGCATGGAATCTAAGATGGATGGCATGGAAGCTAAGATCGATGATAAAATAGAAAACATGAAGAATTTTCTAAAAGTAGACATGGAAGGTTTGACAAAGTTGATACAAGAAATGTTTCCTAATGGTGAAAAGATGGTAGAGGAAACTCATGATGAGAACAAAATAAATGTTAATCGTGATTTCATAAAATCTAATGTTGGCGAGAAGAACCACCATAATCCAAAAATGGATATGAGGAATTTTGATGGAAAGGATCTTGTAACATGGATACTACATATGGATCAACATTTTGATCTCCATAACGTGAAAAACACACAAAAGGTACACATTGCAACTTTACATTTAAAACAAAATACATTTGTATGGTATCGATGGCTTTGCTCCCGTAAAATTTTTTTCACTTGGTCAATTTTTACGGAGGAAATGATAGCACATTATGAGGATACAAAGAGCAACACCTTCTTTAGCCAATTGATAAATCTCAAACAAAAGGGTTTAATGAGGGAGCACATTGAGGACTTCCAAAAATTGAATATAAGGGTAACTGATATTCCAGAGAAACACAACATTGATCTCTTCATAGGTACTTTAAAGGATAACATCCAACATGAAGTTTTAGTTTTGGAAACTGATTCAATGGAGAAGGCATTCAGGTTGGCAAGAAAAATTGAATGTAAAATTATGGCGACAAGGAAGCCTACCACTCACTTCTATAAAGAAGGAAGTGTTGCTACTCCTATATTTCCACAACCTACAAGGTTGGCACCACAACAATTGGAAGAAAAAAGAGCAAAAGGGCTTTTCTATAGTTGTGATATGAAATACACTAAAGGTCATAAGTGTGCGGAGAAGAAATTGTTTTACATAGATTGTGAAGAGGAAGAAGAAAATGAACAAGAAGAGGATATGCACTAGGAAAGGGCCCAAGAAGAGGAAGAAATGAGTCCGGCCATATCGTGTAATTCATTGGTAGGAATTACCACTCCTCAAACTCTCAAGATAGAAGGACATATCAAGAAGAAAAAGGTAATAGTGTTGATTGATTCAGGTAGTACCCATAATTTTATTCATTGTAAGGTAGCGAAGGAATTGAATTATTTCCTATACCTAGCACCAGAATGTCAAATGATGGTTGCAAATGGAGGAATTATAAATTTCTCTTAAAAATACCATAATATCAAGCTAACCATGGGGGAATATGTATTGAATAGTCCAATGCTTTCCATTCCTATGGGAGGTGCTGATGTTGTACTAGGAGTACAATGGTTACAATCTTTAGGGACAGTAGCTTTTAATTTTCAAGAACTTTTCTTGAATTTTTTTTCGAAAGGAAAGGAAGTCGAATTACGGAGTATTGCAGGGAATTGGAGGAAGATAATAAGCTCTAATGTCATGAAAAAGCTTCTAAAGAAAGAAAAACGAGGCATAATTACACAATTATGCTCACTAGAAGTTCCAACATCAAAATCATCTATTTCTGCAGATCTCCAAAAAGTCTTGGACAATCATTCCAAGGTTTTTGAAACTTCAAAAGGACTCCCACCTATTTTTGATCATGATCATGCTATTCATTTGATTCAAGGAAGTGTTCCTCCAAACATCAGGCCTTATAGATATCCTTATGTCCAAAAAAGCAAAATTGAATGTATGATTGCATAAATGTTAGAGGCGGGTATAATTCAACCTAATCGAAGTTCTTTCTTTGCTCCTGTAGTATTGGTACGCAAGAAGGATGGATCATGGTGCATGTGTCCGCATTATAGGGAGCTCAATAAGCTCACCATTAAAGATAAATTTCCCATTCCTGTGATTGATGTATTATTGGATGAATTACATGGAGCAATTTCTTTTACCAAATTGGATCTTCGTTCAGGGTATCGTCAAATTAGAATGAAGATTGAAGATATTCCAAAAATAGCACTTTGAACTCATGAGGGTCATTATGAATTTTTGGTCATGCCTTTTGGCCTTACCAATGCACCTTCTACATTTCAAGGGTTGATACATTCCATTTTCAAACCCTTCCTTAGAAAATTTGTGCTAGTATTTTTTGATGATAAACTAATCTATGCTAGGTCTTGGAAGGATCATGTTCAACATGTTGATAAGGTGCTCAAACTATTGCAGGAGAAACAATTATATGCAAAAAAATCCAAATGTTTCTTTGGAGTAAAAGAGGTGGAATATCTGGGTCATATTGTATCTCACGAGGGTGTTAAGGTAGACCCTAACAAAATTAAAACCATTAAGGAATGGAAAGCCCCACAACTATAAAGTAGTTGCGAGGATTTCTCAGGTTAACGGGGTATTATCAAAATTTTGTTAATAATTATGGGAGAATAGCAGAACCTCTAAAAAAATTATTAAAGAAAGATGCATTTTCATGGACTCCTGAAGCAACTAAGGCCTTCGAATATCTTAAAGAGGCAATGTGCCAAGCACGAGTCCTAGCTACGCTAGAGTTTACAAAATCCTTTATTGTGGAATGTGATGCCTCAGGAAATGGAATTGGTGTTGTTTTAATGCAAGAAGGAAGACCCATTGCGTTTGAAATTCGTCCAATCAAAGGAAAGTATTTACAGAAACCTATTTATGAGAAGGAAAGGTTAGCAATACTACATGCACTAAAGAAATGGAGAACTTACCTAATGGGAAGACAATTCAAGGTAAAAACTGATCATGATAGTCTTAAAATTTTTTTGGAACAAATAATATCTTCAGAAGAGCAGCAAAAATGGGTCACAAATATGTTGGGTTATGACTTTGAAATAATATACAAAAAAGGGAAGCTCAATGATGTTGCAGATGCACTCTCAAGAAAGAATTAAGAGGTGGAAGCATTGCTTTGTGCCATTTCTATTATCCAGAAAGATTGGATAACCGAAGCAAGAGATGAATGGAAGAAGGACGAATAAGTGTGGACACTCATTCAAAAGTTGCAGCAAGATCCTACTACATCTGATACATTTAGTTGGAAAAATGATTCCTTATGGTACAAATATCGCTTATATCTTTGTAAGAATTCCCAACTAAAACAAAATATTCTTTTGGAATTGCACACTTCTCCTTTGGGAGGACAGTCGGGATTTTTAAAAACTTACCACAGGGTGAAGAAATTTTTTTTTTGGGATGGCCTTACATCTGATATTCAAAATTTTGAGGCGGAGTGTTTGGTTTGCCAACAGAATAATGTTGAGACAATTAAGACCTCAGGTCTTCTACAAACTTTATCCATTCCAAGTCAACGTTGGGAGGAGATTTCAATGGATTTTATCACAGGTTTACCTAAGTCCAAAGGAAAGAGTTTCATCATGGTGGTAGTTGATAGTCTTACCAAATATGCACACTTTTGTGCATTATCTCATCCATTTGCTGTGATTGCTGCTACTACTTCTATGTATACAATCTCTCAAAAGTTACAGAAACTAAAGGTTATTGTATAATTGTAGATCCATTTTACTAGAATGCTATTGAAGCATATTTTCTTTGTTGGGTACTCTCAATTAGCTCATAGTCTATTCATTTATCCTCATCCATGGTTTCAACTGAGAGATAGTAAATAAATTTGAAGATGACTATTGTTTTATCAATAAACAAGCACAATAGGTCAAGTGTTACCTTCTAAATTAAATGGTGGTCTACCATCTTTCCATACTGCTAGAAAATGACCTATTTATGCAGACTTATGATATCCACCATTTATCATCATCTTAAAAGAGAAAATTCAAGGTTCGCTGTCTGGAAGATCACATCGAGCATCAACAAGAAGTTCTCCATCTCTTAAAGGATAACCTAAATTTGGCACAAAATTGAATGAAACAACAGGCAGATCAACATCGCAGCGAGAGAAGTTTTGATGTAGGAGACTGGGTATTTTTATGGCTACAACCATACAAACAAATGTCCCTCAAGCAAGCTAAGAAGGATAATAAATTATCGCCAAAGTACTATGGTCCTTATAAGGTGTTGCAAAAGATTGGTACTATGGCATACAAATTGGAGCTTCCTGCTTCTTCGCGAGTACATCCAGTTTTCCATGTTTCGTGCTTAAAGAAGGTTATAGGTGAAAATCTTCCAGTTCAAACAATATTGCCAGAACTTGATGAGGAAGGAAAAATGATATTGGAACCGGAAGCGGTCACGGAAACAAGAACTCAACAACTACGTAATCGATCAATTTCAGAATATCTCATCAAGTGGAAGAACTTACCCACTGAAGATTCTACATGGGAGGATGAGAATTTTATACAAAAGCACCCAGAGCTACTCAAGCGTTGAGGACAACACTTTTTTTGAAGGAGAGGGGCATGTTAGGTCCCTATATTACTAGTATAGTCCCTTATTGTTGTTAGTGTAACCTCCTTATTGTTATTATTGTACCCTTGTAACCCCCATATTGTTATTATTGTGCCCTTAAATTATTATTGTTAGGTCGGCTAGGATTACATTGTGGCCCCATGGACTCCTATATATAGAAAGGAGGTTTTGTAATTTGTATCATCCAAGAATGGTTCATTCATGTAATGTAATATGTTTCCTCATGGGTTATTTCTAAGGTGTTGATATCTCTTTTCTTCTATTTTTGGAGCTAGTTTCACAACAAACAGCCACCAACATGGGTTCACATTTTAATTTATTACTTGATACCAAAGAAACATTACAATATTCCATTGGCTCATACCAATGTAGGTATTTTAATTTATTACTTATACCAAAGCAACATTATAATATTCCATTGGCTCAGACCAATGTAGGTTAATTTTTAACTCTCACTAAGCTTCCGAGCCAACTTATTTGAATATTGAAGCATCATTCCCTGCTCTAATCCTTGGTTGATAATACAGTGGAAGGTTCACAGGGTTACTCATAGGGTTACTACTGATGGGTGTTGGAATATCGAAAATTCCAGAACAACAAATGGAGAATAAAACTCCCCTCTTCTACACAGAAAATATTAAAATTTCACTCAAAGGATACAAAGTTGAACACTGAAAAAATTCTATTTCATTCACTGTAAAAATCTATTACAATAAAAAAACTTCTTCCTCTAAGAGGGATTACAAAATGCTGGACTATTACAAGACACAGTGACAAACAAAACTCTTCTCTGTCTCACACAGAAAAATACTCTGTTCACTCTTCAATAAAAATAAACGCACTGTTGTGCAATTCAAACTTTTACACTCTGCTGTGTGTAAAAAATTAAAAAACTTACAATCTGTCTTTCACCTTTTTATACACTGTTGTGTAATAAAAATTACATACTGTCTATTTAAAAAAAAAAAACAATGTTTTTTTCCCTTTTTGTTTTTATATGTCGTAACATATAAAACACATTATAAAAAAATTAAAACAAATCTATTTTAAAAGGACTTTGTTTGGGGGCCCACTAAATGTTTTAATATATATATATATATATATATATATATATATATATATATATATATATATATATATATATATATATATATATATAGATATATATATATATATATATATATATATATATATATATATATATATATATATATTAAATCATAAGAAACCTTGGATGAATCTTTTAACACCATCATATATGTTTTAAAACTTAAAACATAAAAAAATTTAATAAACTCTTTAGCCTGGTGGACCCCGCTGGACTTTAAACAAAAATTCAACCAAATCGAAATGATCGTTTTCGCATTCCAAAATGACCTATTGAAGTCAGCCAATTTTGTGATGCGAATTCTCAATAGAATACACCTTATAAAAATTCGGGTCCAGATTTTGGTAATGCAAACGACCCAAAAAAACAGTGCGATCCACTATTAATGTTCCACGTGGCCCTTTCAATTAAACAAAAACTGGCAGTGAATATCTGAGCTTTGAATGTGGTGGTTGGACTTTTAAACCCGAGTTGACTGTTAAAATCTCAAAGCTATGTTGCGTGATTTAGAACCACAGTGTCTTCAATGTTCAGGCGGTTGTTGCAGAGCCATTAAGCAACAACTTGCAGGTTTAATTAAATGCATATTTTAATTTTCAGTTGCGTGCACCATACAAATTCCTGTAGCATTTTTCCTTCTCTGCGTTTCTGCAGCTGAAGTTAAAATTCAACACTCCCCCTTAAATTCAACTGCTGGGTTTTCTAGCATACCCAGGCATTTCCTGAAATGTTCACAGCTTTTCTGCGCAAGTGGCTTTATGGGGATATTTGCAGATCGATCCTCTGTTCTACAATGTTGAAAAACTATCTCACCATTATTAACCAATTCAAGTATAAAGTGAAACTTGGTGTCAATGTGCTTTGTTCTTTTGTGAAACACAGAATTCTTGGATAATGCAATAGCTGAGCTATTGTCACAATAAATCATTATTCCTTTTACCTATTCTTGGCACAAACTTCTTAACATCCTCCTCATCCAAATTTCTTGACATGCTGCTGCTGGAGCTGCCACATACTCTGCCTCTGCTATAGACAATGCCACAATTGGTTGTTTCTTAGAAGCCCATGAAATGGCTCCTGAACCCATATGAAAAACATAACCAGAAGTGCTCTTCCGATCATCTACACTTCCAACCCAATCACTGTCAGTGTATCCAACTAAATCTGAATTTTTTGAAGCAGTATATAAAATGCCAAATCTTTTGGTTCCTTCAACATACCTCAGAATTCTTTTTTCTGCCTGCCAATGTGCATCCTTTGGCTTTTCCATGAATCTGGAAATCAAACTAACAGCATGCATTATGTCGGGATTAGTTGCAGTCACATACATGAGGTTGCCAACTATGCTCTTGTATAAGCTAGGATGAAAATCCTTGTTGTTGTCCTCTCTGCTGAGTTTTAATCCCATCACTGTGGGAGTGATTGCTGCTTTGCTTTCCTGCATGTTAAATCTCTGAAGCACCTCATTAACATACTTTTCCTATGAGATAAAAATCCAATTTTCATCTTGTTCTACTTCTATTCCTAAGAAGTATCTCAACAAACCCATGTCAGTCATTTCAAAATCTTCTTTGATGACTGTTTTAAAATTTTCAATAAGGTAATCATCATTACCTATGAAAAGAACATCATCAACATATAAAACTACAATCAACATTTTACCGTCTTTTTCTTTGATGTAAAGGGTGGGTTCTCCCTCACACTTTTCAAATCCATTTTCCAGTAGATAGGAATCTATCCTACTGTACCACGTTCTTGGCACTTGCTTCAACCCATAAAGAGCTTTCTTCAACTTGCACACTTTGTGCTCTTGACCTTTCTTTTCATAGCCGAGAGGTTGTTCAATGTAAACCTCTTCTATTAACACTCCATTTAGGAATGCTAACTTCACGTCCATTTGGTAAACTTTCCACTTGTTTTGTGCTGCTATGGACAACACTTCTCTTACGGTTTCCATTCTAGCAACCAATGCGAAAGTTTCCTCATAATCTATCCCATGCTTCTGCTTATATCCATTGACAGCAAGTCTTTCCTTGTGTCTCTCTATTTTGCCTTCAACATTACTCTTGGTCTTGTAGACCCATTGAACTCCAATGACATCTTTACCTTTTAGGAGATCAACCAAATCCCAAGTCTTGTTTATTTCTATGGCATTTATCTCCTCATCCATAGCTTCTATCCATTTCTTATCCTTAATAGCTTCTTCGAAATGAACAGGATCATCAACATGACAATATATAGAAAACAAAGAATTGATACCTTCATTTGTTATATCTCGTTCATAAAAATCGTTCAAAATTCTGAATTTTTTACCTCTTTCATTAGGTGTACAAATGCTTGAGGAAGCACTTGAATTTCCTCCTTGTGGTGTGCTTGGAGAAGCACTTTCATTTCTCCTCAAGGGTGTGCATTACTTCTCTTGTGTTGGTGCTGCTATTTGGGGATGTACTTCAGCCAACTCGTCATCATTTTCATCATGAGATAAACAGTGTTTAACATTCACTGTTTTTTCTATGCTTCCATCCCAAGCTTCCTCTTCAATAAACTGAACATCTCTGCTCACAATAAACTTCTTGGTAGATGGGTTGTATAACCTGTAGGCCTTGGATTCCTCACTGTATCTAATAAAAATACATTTCTCCCCCTTGCTGTCCAACTTCTTCCTTAGCTGATCCAGTATGTGTGCATAAGCCACACATCCAAAAACCTTCATGTGTGTGACACATTTCTTTGTCCCACTCCATGCCTCTTCCGGCACTTTGTTCATAACTACTTTTGTAGGGCACCTATTCAAGATGTATGCTGCACAATGTACAACTTTAGCCCAATAATCATTAGGCAAATGCTTTGCCTTTAACATACACCTTTCCATGCCCATTATGGTTCTGTTCTTCATTTCGGCTACTCCATTTTGCTGCGGAGTATATCTAGTTGTAAACTGCTTATGAATACCATTTTCTCTACAAAAACGTAGAAAATATTTAGATATATACTCACCTCCTCTATCAGTCCTTAGGACTTTGATATGCAGCCCACTCTGGTTCTCAACAAGTGCTTTGAAATTGCGAAATTTTTCAAACACTTCACTTTTGTTTTTCAAAAAGTAAACCCAATTTTTTCTTGTAAAATCATCTATGAATGTTAACACATAGTGGCTGCTTGCAAGCGATGGAGTTTGCATCGGTCCACACAAATCAGAGTGGACAATCTCTAAGGGTGCTTTCGCCCTAATGCTTTTCCCAGAAGGAAAAATTTCTCTGTGTTGTTTTCCCAAGATAAAACCTTCACAAAGGCTATCTGGCTTGTCTATTAATGGTAAACCTCTTACCATTTCTTTTTTGTTCAACAAATTAAGACCTCCGAAGTCAAGATATCCAAATCTCAAGTGCCATAAGCAATTTTCATCTTTTGGTTCGCTTTGGATAGCCTCTTGTGTAACTGCTGCTTTCTCTTTACCATTCTTCAAATCTGCTCTCATTCTGAGAGGGAACATCCTGTTCCTTGTCATCTTCACTTCAGCAATACATTGTTTGTTGGGTGGTTTATCCATGATGGTACAAAAAAAAATACATTATACCCCTTTTGAACAAGCTGTCCAATACTTAAGAGGTTACACTTCATTCCTGGAACATAATAACATTTGCTATGGATTTCTTTGCACCTTTTCCTGTCAAAACATTAACAATCCCTTTTCCCATAACAGAAACTTTGCTATCAGTTCCTAGTGTGACTTGTGACTTCACACTCTCATCTATCATAGAAAACATTTCTATGTTTCCTGTCATATGGTTGCTACAACCGGAGTCTAGAAACCATAAATCCTCACTTTTTTCTTCAGCCATGTTATAAGCTAAAAACAAATTATCTTGGCTGATATTTTCTCTAGTGAAATTTGCACTAGTTCTACTTCCCATATCATGCTGCTTCTTTCTACATTCATTAGCATAATCACCATATTTTTTACAATAGTGACATAGGACATTGGACTTATCATACCTCTATCCTTGAGCATTCTGCAGACCACTTTGCTGGTTGTTGCCTTGGCCGTGGTTGTGATTTTGACTGTTGCACCTTCCATGTGAATGTGAAGGGTTGTTCCTTCCACCTCTATTTTGGCTTCTGCCTCTTCCTCTTTTGTTTCCTCTGCCTTGCCCTCATCCTCTTCCGAAAGACATCTGGGTCTTAAAGGCATGCTTAAGAGATGATTTTTCACTCCTACCCAATCTGTGTTCATGGGTCATCAGAGATGCATGTAGCTCATCGACTGAAAACTTTGTGAGATCCTTAGTCTCCTCTATGGTGGTGACAATCACATCGAATCTTGAGGGTAAACTTCTCAAGAGTTTTTCAACAATCCTCTTGTCTTGAAGACTCTCGCCATGAGATTTTATTTGTGTGACCATTCCTATCACATGAGTGAAGAATGAGTCAATAGTATCTGACTCTTTCATACAAAGAGTCTCAAAGTCTCTCCTCAGCAAATGAATTTTTGTTGTCTTCACTTTTTCCATGCCTTGATAGATTGTCTTGAGAGTTTCCCTGCTTCTATGGATCTCTTGGCTGTTGCTCTCCTCGGAAACACACTCTCATGCAATGCTTGATACGAAAATAAAAGAGCTTTGGAGTCTTTTTTCTTATTGCTTTTCAACAGTTCTCTTCCTGCCTAAGTTAACATCTCAAACTCTTCTACATCTGCTGGCTCTTCAAAGCCATCCTCAACAAATTCCCATAAGTCTTGGGAGATAAATAAAGCTCTCATAGTTATTGACCAGTAGTCATAATTTTTCCCATTAAACATTGGGAGATGGATATTTCCCATACCCATACCAGTGCTGGCTCCAGCCATTCTTGCACTCTTAACTATGATTCAAAAAACACTTGATTGTGTATTTTAAAATAGCTAACTATTCTGCAACAGTAACACAATAAACTGTATAGAGAAATACCTTGAATTCTTTTTGGCTGAGTCTTCACTCTGCTGGAGAAGCTGCTGCAACAAAGAACTCCTTTCCTTCAGCTCCTTTAATATTCAAAGAGCTTGGACTAGCTTTGATACCATGTTGGAATATTGAAAATTCCAGAACAACAAATGGAAAATAAAACTCCTCTCTTCTACAGAGAGAAAATATTAAAATTTCACTCAAAGGAGACAGAGTTCAACACTGAAAAAATTCTATTTCATTCACTGTAAAAATATATTACAATAAAAAAAATTCTTCCTCTAAGAGGGATTACAAAATGGTGGACTCTTACAAGACACATTGCCAAACAAAACTCTTCTCTGTCTCACACAGAAAAATACTCTGTTCACTCTTCAATAAAAATAAATTCACTGCTATGCAATTCAAACTTTTACACTCTGCTGTGTGTAAAAACTTAAAAAAATTATAATCTGGCTTTCACCTTTTTATACACTTCTGTGTAATAAAAATTACATACTGTCTATTTAAAAAAAAATTACAATGCTTTTTGCCCTTTTTTTTTTTATATGTCGTAACATATAAAACACATTATAACAAAATTAAAACAAATCTATTTTAAAAGGAATTCGTTTGGGGGCCCACTAAATTTTTTAATACATATATATATATATATATATATATATATATATATATATATATATATATATAACAAACCTTGGATGAATCTTTTAACACCATCGTATATGTTTTAAAACTTAAAACATAGCGAAACTTTAATAAACTCTTTAGCCTAGTGGACCCCGCTGGACTTGAAACAAAAACTCAACCAAAATGAAATGATCATTTTCGCGTTCCGAAATGACCTATTGAAGTCAACCAATTTTGTGACGCAAATTTTCAATAGAATACACCTTATAAAAATTTGGGTCCGGATTTTGGTAATGCAAATGACCCAACAAAACAGCCCAATCCACTATTAATGCTCCACGTGGCCCTTTCAATTAAACAAAAACTGGCAGTGAATATCTGAGCTTTGAATGTGGTGGTTGGAGCTTTAAACCTGAGTTGACTGTAAAAATCTCAAAGCTATGTTGCGTGATTTAGAACCACAGTGTATTCAATGTTCACGCGGCTGTTGCAGAGCCATTAAAAAACAACTTGCAGGTTTAATTAAATGTAGATTTTAATTTTCAATTGCGTGCACCATAGAAATTCCTGTAGTGTTTGTCCTTCTCTACGTTGCTGCAGTTGAAGTTAAAATTCAACACTCCCCCTTAAATTCAACTGCTGGGTTTTCTAGCATACCCAGGCATTTCCTGAAATGTCCAAAGCTTTTCTGCGCAAGTGGCTTTGTGAGGATATCTGCAAATTGATCCTCTGTTCTCCAATGTTGCAAAACCATCTCACCATCGTTAACCAATTCACGTATGAAGTGAAACTTGGTGTCAATGTGCTTTGTTCTTTTGTGAAACACAAAATTATTGGATTATGCAATAGCTGAGCTATTGTCACAATAAATCACTATGCCTTTTACCTATTCTTGGCACAAACTTCTTAACATCTTCCTCATCCAAATTGCTTGACATGCTGTTGCTGTAGCTGCCACATACTCTACCTCTGCCGTATACAATGCCACAATTGGCTGTTTCTTAAAATCCCATGAAATGGCTCCTGAACCCATATGAAAAACATAACCGGAAGTGCTCTTCCGATCATCTATACTTCCAGCCCAATAACTGTCAGTGTATCCAACTAAATCTGAATTTTCTGAAGCAGTATATAAAATTCCAAATCTTTTGGTTCCTTTAACATACCTCAGAATTCTTTTTGCTGCTTGCCAATGTGCATCCTTTGGCTTTTCCATGAATTTGGAAATCAAACTAACAGCATGCATTATGTTGGGCCTAGTTGCAGTCAAATACATAAGGCGGCCAACTATGCTCGTGTACAAGCTAGGATCAAAATCCTTACTATTGTCCTCTCTACTGAGTTTTAATCCCATCACTGTGGGAGTGATTGCTGCTTTGCTTTCCTGCATGTTAAATCTCTCAAGAATCTCATTAACATACTTTTCCTGTGAGATAAAAATCCCATTTTCATCTTTTTCTACTTCTATTCCTAAAAAGTATCTCAACAAACCAATGTCAGTCATTTCAAATTCTTCTTTCATGACTATTTTAAAATTTTCAATAAGGTAATCATCATTACCTGTGAAAAGAACATCATCAACATATAAAACTACGATCAACATTTTACTGTCTTTTTCTTTGATGTAAAGGGTGGGTTCTCCCTCGCACTTTTCAAATCCATTTTCCAGTAGATAGGAATATATCCTACTGTACCACGCTCTTGGTGCTTGCTTCAACCCATAAAGAGCTTTCTTCAACTTGCACACTTTGTGCTCTTGGCCTTTCTTTTCAATACTGAAAGAGTGTGTTCAATGTAAACTTTCTTCCACACACTCATTTAAATGCCGACACGTTCCCATTTGGTAACTCACTAATGGAAGCTTTATGGACAACACTACTCTTTAATGCTTTCCATTCTCGGCAACCATGTGAAAGTTTCATAATCTATCCTATTTTGTTTCTCGCTTTATATCCTTTGAAAATGTCTGCCTTAGGAAATTTATATTTTGCCTTCAGCATTACTCTTGGTCTTGTAGACCCATTTAACTCCAATGACATCTTTACCTTTTGGGAGTTCAACCAAATCCCAAGTCTTGTTTTTTTCTATGGCATTTATCTCCTCATCCATAGCTTCTATCCATTTCTTATCCTTAATAGCTTCTTCGAAATGAACAGGATCATCAACATGAAAATATAAAGCAAACAAAGAATTGATACCTTCATTTGTTATATCTTGTTCATAAATATCTTTCAAACTTCTGAATTTCTTACCTCTTTCATTAGGTGTACAAATGCTTGAAGAAGCACTTGAATTTCCTCCTTGTGGTGTGCTTGGAGAAGCACTTTCATTTCTCCTCAAGGGTGTGCTTTGCTGCTCTTGTGTTGGTGCTGCTGTTTGGGGATGTATTTTAGCCAACTCATCATCACTTTCATCATGAGATAAACAGTGTTTAACATTCATTGTTGTCTCTATGCTTCCATCCCAAGCTTCCTCTTCAATAAACTGAACATCTCTGCTCACAATAAACTTCTGTATGGCATATGACCTTGTAGGTCTTGAATCCATCAATTAAGAAATACATTTCTCCCTCTCAGCTGTGATGAACTTCTTCCTAGTCTTGGAGAGGTATACACACATCCAAAAACCTTCATGTGTGCTGCATGACTTGTTTGTTAATTCCATGCCTCTTCCTAGTGACTTTGTCTATAATCATGAAAATGTGATTAAGATGTGTCACATACACAAAATGTTCTCATTAATCTGCCTACAAATGCTGCCTCAACATGTCTTTGCCATGTCCATTATGGTTTGCTCTTCCTTTCATTACTCCATTTTGCTGCAGAGTATATCTAGTTGTAAACTGCTTATGAATACCATTTTCTCTACAAAAACGTAGAAAATATATAGATATATACTCACCTCCTCTATCAGTCCTTAGGACTTTGATATGCAACCCACTCTAGTTCTCAACAAGTGCTTTGAAATTGCGAAATTTTTCAAACACTTCACTTTTGTTTTTCAAAAAGTAAACCCAAGTTTTTCTTGTAAAATCATCTATGAATGTTAACACATAGTGGTTTCTTGCAAGCGATGGAGTTTGCATCAGTCCACACAAATCAGAGTGGACAATCTGTAAGGGTGCTTTCGCCCTAATGCTTTTCCCGGAAGGAAAAATTTCTCTGTGTTGTTTCCCCAAGATACAACCTTCACAAAGGTTTTCTGGCTTCTCTATAATTGGTAAACCTGTTACCATTTCTTTTTTGTTCAACAAATTAAGACCTCCAAAGTTGAGATGTCCAAATCTCAAGTGCCATAACCAATTTTCATATTTTGGTTCACTTTGGATAGCCTCTTGTGCAACTGCTGCTTTCTCTTTACCATTCTTCAAATCTGCTCTCATTCTGAGAGGGAACATCCTATTCCTTGTCATCTTCACTTCAACAATACATTGTTTGTTGGGTGGTTTATCCATGATGGTACAAACATCATCCTCAAAAAATACATTATAACCCTTTTGAACAAGCTGTCCAATACTTAAGAGGTTACACTTCATTCCCGGAACATAATACACATCTGCTATGGATTTCTTTACACCTTTTCTTGTTAAAACATTTACATTTCCTTTTCCCATAACAGAAACTTTGCTATCAGTTCCTAGTGTGACTTGTGACTTCACACTCTCATCTAACATAGAAAACATTGCTAAGTTTCCTATCATATGGTTACTGCAACTGGAGTCTAGAAACCATAAATACTCACTTTTCTCTTCAGCCATATTACAAGCTAAAAACATATTATCTTGGCTGATATTTTCTCTAGTGAAATTTGCACTAGTTCTACTTCCCATATCATGCTGCTTCTTTCTACATTCATTAGCATAATGACCATATTTTTTACAATAGTGACATTGGACATTGGAATTATCATACCTCTGTCCTTGAGCATTCTGTTGACCACTCTGCTGGCTGCTGCCTTGGCCGTGGCTATGATTTTGACTGTTACACCTTCCATGTGAATGTGAAGGGCTATTCCTTCCACCTCTGTTTTGGCTTCTCCCTCTTCCTCTCTTTTTTCCTCTACCTTGTCCTCTTCCTCTTCTGAAAGACATCTAGGTCTTAAAGGCATGCTCAAGAGATGAGTTTTCACTCCTACCCAATCTCTATTCATGGGTCATCAGTGATGCATGTAGCTCATCTACTGAAAACTTTGTGAGATCCTTAGTCTCCTCTATGGTGGTGACAATCACATCGAATCTTGAGGGTAAACTTCTCAAGAGTTTTTCAACAATCCTCTTGTCTCCAAGAGTCTCTCCATAAGATCTTATTTGTGTGACCATTCCTATCAGATGAGTGAAGAATGAGTCAATAGTATTTGACTCTTTCACATAGAGAGTCTCAATGTCTCTCCTCAGCAACTGAAGTTTTGTTGTCTTCACTTTTTCCGTGCCTTGATAGGCTGTCTTGAGAGTTTCCCATGCTTCTCTCGATCTCTTAGCTGTTGTTATCCTCGGAAACACACTCTCATGCATTGCTTGATACAAAAAGAAAAGAGCTTTGGAGTCTTTCTTCTTATTTCCTTTCAACAGTTCTCTTCCTGCCTGAGTTAACATCTCAAACTCTTCTACATCTGCTCGCTCTTCAAAGCCATCCTCAAAAAATTCCCATAAGTCTTGGGAGACAAATAAAGCTCTCATAGTTATTGACCAATAGTCATAATTTTTCCCATTAAACATTGGGAGATGGATATTTCCACGCTCTGTGCCTAGTGTTGGGTCTTGAATCCATTCTTTGAATTTCACTATGGATTCAAAAAAAACACTGAATTCTCGTATTTTAAAATAATTAATCGTTTCCTAATATTGTCACAATAAACTGTATAGAGAAATACCTTGAATTATTTTTGGCTGAGTCTTCACTCTGCTGGAGAAGCTGCTGCAACAAAGAACTCCTTTCCTTCAGCTTCTTTGATCTTCAAAGAGCCTGGACTAGCTCCGATACCATGTTGGAATATTGAAAATTCCATAACAACAAATGGAGAATAAAACTCCCCTCTTCTACACAAAGAAAATATTAAAATTTCACTCAAAGGAGACAGAGTTCAACACTGAAAAAATTCTATTTCATTCACTGTAAAAATCTATTACAATAAAAAAACTTTTTCCTCTAAGAGGGATTACAAAATGCTAGACTGTTACAAGACACAGTGCTAAACAAAACTTTTTTGTATCTCACACAGAAAAATACTCTGTTCACTCTTCAATAAAAATAAACGCACTCCTATGCAATTCAAACTTTTACACTATGCTGTGTGTAAAAACTTAAAAAACTTACAATCTGTCTTTCACCTTTTTATACACTACTATGTAACGAAAATTACAATGCTTTTTTCCCTTTTTGTTTTTATATGTCGTAACATATAAAACACATTATAAGAAAATTAAAACAAATCTATTTTAAAAGGACATATATATATATATATATATATATATATATATATATATATATATTAAATCATAACAAACCTTGGATGAATCTTTTAACACCATCGTATATGTTTTAAAACTTAAAACATAACGAAACTTGAATAAACTCTTTAGCTTGGTGGACCCCACTGGACTTGAAACAAAAATTCGACCAAATCGAAATGATCCTTTTTGCATTCCAAAATGACCTATTGAAGTCAGCCAATTTTGTGATGCGAATTCTCAATAGAATACACCTTATAAAAATTCGGGTCTAGATTTTGGTAATGCAAACCACCCAACAAAACAGCGCGATCCACTATTAATGCTCCACATGGCCCTTTCAATTAAACAAAAACTGGCGGTGAATATCTAAGCTTTGAGTGTGGTGGTTGGAGTTTTAAACCCGAGTTGACTGTTAAAATCTCAAAGGTATGTTGCCTGATTTAGAAGCACACTGTCTTCAATGTTCACCCAATTGTTGCAGAGCCATTAAACAACAACTTGCAGGTTTAATTAGATGCAGATTTTAATTTTCAGTTGCCTGCACCATACAAATTCCTGTAGCGTTGCATTGCTGCAGTTGAAGTTAAAATTCAACACACACCCACTAGGTTTGAACTTTTGACCTTTACAAACTAGTGCCTTAAAGGAACACTCAACCACCAACAAACAACCAGCAGAGTGGGTTCACATTTTAATTTATTACTTGATACCAAAGCAACATTATAATATTCCATTGGCTTAGACCAATATAAGTTAATTTTTTCCCGCCCAACTTATTTGAATACTAAAAATATTTTATTAAAAATTAACTAAAACATCCAACTCTAAAACCAATAAAATCTAATAATATATAAAAAATGACATTAAAAAAGACAAGTGACAACTTATTTTATTACTTAATACCAAAACAACATTATATAAAATAATACCAAAGCAACATTATAATATTCCATTCGCTCCAAGATCAATGTAAGTTAATTTTTAATTTGGACAAAGCTTCCCGCAGCACTTATTTAAATATTGAAATTATTTTATTAAAAACAACTAAAACAACCAACTCTTGAACCAATAAAACCTAGTTATATATAGAAAAAGGTATTACAAAAAGGTTATGTATGGGACAGGTGATAACTTATTTTATAAAATAACTTTTATTTAAAAATAATGTCATTACACCAGTTGACCTTATTTTTTATTTCTTCAGTCACATCTTGAAAATTTATTTATTATTTATTCAGTCACATCTTAAAGATTTCGCTGGTGCGGAGCTGCTTTCTTCGTCCCTGTCACGGTGCATGATTGAGACTGGTGGAAATGGAGAGAGTGAGGAATAAGTGCCCAGACTGGGCTTTCTTGCCAGAGGAACTAGAGGAGAAGATATTGGCACTGATGCCATTTGACTCTGTCTGTGCATGTCGCAGAGTGTGCAGGCAATGGGATGCGATCTTTTCATCCTCCAAATTTATAACCACTAAATGGACCGAGTCACCTCCTAATCGAAACCCATTGCTGGTGCTGATCCCTACGGAAGTTCAAGACCATTGTGTGGCTTACTGTTTTTACACACAGACATGGAAGAAGTGTACCTCGTCCCTTTTCTTCTTACAGGAACGCCAAAGGGATTTTATAATAGAAAGTATAACTAGCGAGGGATCGGCAATAGGTATCTTTTTGGTGGGCATGACTATGTTCGAGCCCAGATTGTGGAAAACCAAAAGAATAGTGAGCCACGCTGTCTGCAATCCTCTCACTCGAGGGTTCTTTTGCCTTCCCGCTATGTCGTCCATAGAAACGGTCATGGCCATCGGCATTGCGGCAGGAGAAGAGAATAGGCATATAGTGATGGCGATAGGTCGAAATCACGAAGACCAGATAGTGGAAATGTACGATTCCTTCGAAAAGACATGGAGGATTGTTGGGAATCTGCCACGAAATTTGAATGCAATCTACCCACGTAATGTCGTTTTCAGCGAGGGTTTCTTTTATTGTATCGCAAAAGAGGCTGACGAGCAGACGCACGTTATGGGTTTCAGAATTCTAGATGGTACTTTCAATTTTGTGCCATTGCCTGATATTCCTGGTGCTGAAATATCGCCACATCTGCTTGCTTGTGGGTCGCGGATTCTTGTAGCAGGGCTCATATACTATTTTGCTGCAAATATTATCATTAAACAGAGATGATTATTTGGGAGCTTGAGAAGGTGAGTGCGGGCTTAGCTTCAAGTTCCCCTTCCTTTTCTCGGAAGGAGATGGCAAGGATGCCTTCATCCATGTGGGAAGATGTTCGGAAAATTATGCGTCGGCCACGGCTTCGGATTACAGGAGTGGGGGACTATGTGTGCTTCAAAGTTAAAATGGAGGTGATAGTTTATAGTTTAAGGAAAAAGACATGGACTTGGCTTCCCAAATGTCCCTTTGATGCTTACTTTGCAAGCCCTTCCGCACTTGATTTGAGACCGGATATGAATAAGGTCATCTGAAGCTTAACATGGAGGGCTCTCCCTCTCGGGTTTGAATTTCACACCTTCCTCTATTGTAATTTGTTTTTAAATTTGTTTAATATTGGATTTTTTTAAAAATATTAATAATGTATTATGTATGTAGTTTATTGTTATTTATATAACCAATCATGATTTTATTTTATGAAAAAAAGATATTTTTTCTATTCTACTGAGAACATAAACCAATTTTGTTGGGTGCTTATTGTATCTTGTTTAGGATATGGATAAAATCTTTTTATTTCCTTTAAGATCCAAATATAAAACTTTAAAGACAATGCTTTGAGTATAAGGGATTTACTAAGTTAACCTCAAAGATAGTAGATTCAAATTTTGTTGAATTTTGTAGTTCACACATGTACTTCTACAAAGGCCTTCTCCTTCTGTTAGAGTGTCAGAAATTTGTTGATGTAACATAGCTTAACTTTAACATAGGAAAAAGAGCATATTAGTGTGTTTGTTAATGAGCTAAAAAATATAGTTGTTGAATTTTATCAAGTTACATACCTCTTAACCATATGATGGGAATGGGGAAGTGTTTCTTAGATAGATTATGCATGTGAAAGTTGGTATGAGTATAGTAAATGTAGTAGGGGATGTAACAATGTTATTCCATCTAGAATGAAGAGGATCTGTGGAGGTGGGAAAGGTGTTATATTTCCGACAACTAAAGAAGAGGTTACTCTTAGTTTTATCTCTGGAGGACAAAGGTTATGATATTGTGTTGGAAAAAAGGACAACTACTAAAATGTTCAAAAGGTTCCACCCACCACAAGACACTTAGACATGCTATGAGAAAAGGTAAGCTTTTTCTCCAAGGTATATCCAAGCCTATAAAGGATTGATATTGGTAACAAAGGATTAGAAGGATGGTTTAAAGATTGAGTTGAGAGTAGAGCCTCAAATTTTTAATCTCGGAGATTGATAGGAGATGTCTTCCAAATATGTGAGAAACAATTAGTATGAGCCAACACTGATGCTCCACATTAGATCAAGATTCCTAGGAGAATGGCAGAGAAGAATAGGTCTTCAATGAATATTCCAAAGAAGGCAGTACAAAATCCTTCAAGTTTTAGAGGGATTAGGTACAACAACACATGATGTGGTGGCATTAGAGACAAATCCATGTGGAGGAGTTTCTTCACCAGTACCTCCCTCACTAATAGTGAATATTTTTTTTGTAGATTGGGAATGTAAGGCCTTGTGTCTAGGTGCATAAGTCACCCACATTCTCCTTAAAGAACTTTATCTAGTGTGAGAAACTTGATGATGTAACATAACTTATCTCTAACTTACAAAAAAGCACATATTAGTATGTTCGATTATTGAGAAGAAACATATGAAAATTAAAGTAAATTACTTGAGTGAATAAGTTTTAATTTTAGATGTTGATGTGAAATGAGATGCTATCTAAGCTTGACCATTAGTCACTTTGATATTAGGGTTAGAGTTAGGGAATTGACTCAATGTAAAATTATAAAATAAATTCTAGGGAGTGGAGAAAGACACAATACAAAAAAACATTAATGAGAGAAGCATCTTAGTGAGGGGTGGGTGGCTCATAGAGGTTGAAGATATTGATATGCATGAAAGATAGAGCATTGATCTCGGGAAGCCAAGCTTTTTGTATTATGTATTTTCTGAGTTGGCCCACTATCCCAAAAGGGGAGGCTAAGTGGATTCACAGTTATTTTGTGAACTAATCTGATTGGGTAGAAATATGTATCGTTGTTTCATGTTATATATTATTTAAATTTGCTTGCTAGGTTAGAAGGAATTTTAACAAAGTTCAAAAGATAACATATTACAATCACATATGATTTCAAAATTATATAGGCATAAATAGATTATATATATCAGCTCATATTTTAGCACAGTATCTTACATATATTTTTCCTCAAATAAACATTACTCCATAGTAAGTTGTAGGCCTACAATTGAGGAAGATTCAGATCTTTGGAGATTCTATGAATATTGTGAAATGGTTCAATGGTACTCAACAATGCAGGAAATTGGAATTATATTCTGTTGCCTTTGCTTAATTACATTTCTCCCATCAAATGTTCTTTCTCTGAGATCACTGTTTGCCACATTTACAGGGAACAGAACCAAGATGCAGACTGCCTATGGTACTGAACAAGCTTTGGGGACCTAGATAGTGACAGAGAGGGAAAACTAGGTCCGGAAAACTAGGTCGTTCATCCCATTGAACAGCTGGTTTTTGGATGAAAGATCATTCCTTTTCTTTTCTGTTTATATATATTGATGTTATATTTTTATGTTATTTTATGAACAAAGTGCTTAAATTCTGTAACAAACTAGTGGTGAGTTCCCAGGCTGTTTTCCTCACTCAGGAGGCCTGGGGACTCTGTTGAACAATTGTTTTTTTTACTTATTTGGGAGACCGAGATAGTGTTTACTGCCAGTTTCCTCAGCTTTTGATGGAAGCTCTAGTATTTGAAGGCACCCTTCCTATTCTATCTAAAATCTCTGTTTGGGTTTAATAGGGGGAGATGTGAAGAATGGAAGTGCTCTTTTTATGCTTATTTTGGACAGGATGCTCTAGGGATATTAGATATTCAAGGCACCTGGGACTACTTTTCTTTCTAGTTTTGAAGGAGAATTGGAGTTGATCAGAAATGCTATGCATATGCTATGTGACTCTCTATTATTAATAGAAGGTTTGATTTTTTTCTGTGGAAAAAAAATTTGTAGGCCTACTTTTGACAATGCCTCAAATATTATATTATAGTGTGTATACACATGAGGATTTTTTATTACTTGAAAGAGACATGAAAACTCCTTCAACTGGTCAACCAAAAAACAAAAAAAGTTTTGAATTTAGATTGAATTAGTTGTCTTATTTATCACCATTAAGGAGTCTTGAAAGACTTAGAGTTGAGCCCATCCTTTATTCAAAGTTAACTCGAGTAGAGATTTAAGAGTGGTAAAATAGCCAAGGTTATTGGTTACTTGCCCATGATAGATTTAATATAAATTAATGAAGTTATCAAAGGTATAAAATACCTCCAACTCAGTAAATAGACTTTGTCCTTGATATGTCTACCAAAACACCCTCAAGAAAAAGAACCATCCACTAGAACTTCATTGGCATGAATTCCAATTTTACCCCCAAGAAATTTTCTTATGTAACTTAGAGTAAGTCTGACTTAAGAAAAAACACATATTAATATGTTGCTTATTGAGCTAGAAAAATACTTAGTTGTTAATGTAACTCAGGACAAGTTTAACATAGGGAAAACACATATTAGTATGTTTCTTATTGAGCTAAAAAAAAGCATCACTAAAGTAAGTTATTGTAGTTAATAAGTTCTAACATTAGCCTTTGAGTGGAGATCTAATCTAGGCCTTTGATCTTAAAGTTAGGGTTAACCATTTAAGCTCAATGTAAAGTTATAAAAGAAAGACTTAGGAGAGAAAAAGGAGGCACTACAACAACCCAAGGTTGAGAGAGACATCTATAGTGGTGTGTTGTTAAGTTAGAGGGAGTAAAAAGAGGGTGTAGATTTAGATTAATAGGGAAAAATGAGCACCAATCTAGACAGATAAGAGCCAAGCTATTTTGGACATTTTTTTTAAGGGAAAGCTCAGGGAATTTCTTGTTAACTCAAAAATAATTTGTGCGGCATATTTTAATGATGAACTAATCTCACAAATTATAAATTTTCCGATACTAAATTTATGTTACTAACCTCAATAGATCAATTCTCTACAATGTACTGGTTAACAGGAACTTTAACATGGTATAAGAGAGGATGTGAAAACCAATCTTTGAATTGAGGAAGTAAATTTCATATAGGATCATCAAGGCTAGGTTCATATAGGACATTTTTTTAAGGGAAGGTTGAGGGCATTCTTTGTTAACTCAAAAATAAGTTTTGAAGCATATTTTAAAGATGAACAAATTTGATAGATTATAAATTTGCTTATACTGAATTTATGTTACTAACCTCACTGTATTTATTCAATAGATCAATTATCTACATTGTGCTAGGTTAATTAACCTGAACTTTAACATGGTATAACAGAGGATCTAAAAATTAGTCTTTGAATTGAGGAAGTAAAGTTCATATAGGATGATCAAAGATAGGTTCATATAGGACATTTTTTTAAGGGAAGGCTAAGGGCATTTTTTGTTAACTCAAAAATATGTTTTGAGGCATATTTTAATGGTGAACTAATTTGATAGATTATAAATTTGCTTATACCCAATTTATGTTACTAACCTCATTGTATTTATTCAATAGATCAATTCTCTACAGTGTGCTAAGTTAACTAGAACTTTAACCTGGTATAAGAGAGAATCTGAAAATCAGTCTTTAAATTGAAGAAGTAAAGTTCATATAAACTCATCAAGACCGGGTTCATATAGGACATTTTTTTTTTTTTTAACTGAGAACATTTTTTGTTAACTCAAAAATAAATAAATAAATATAAAAAGTGTGAACTGTGAATGGCCCACTAACCTAAACGCCAGCCCAACCACTGCGATTGCTACACAACGTATCACTGAGTGAAGCCAAGAAACAGCACTAGGAAGAGGAGCGGCTGCAGATCTATAGGCTTATAGAACAGAAAAAGACACTGATAGTCCACTACCTATAGAGCGACAGAGGAGAGCACACGCAGAGGGATGAGGGATGTTATCTGGTCAGGGCAGAGGAAATGACCCGAATCCACGCATGCGCACTAAGGTTATCAACGTGCATAGGGATTGGTCGGTTCTGGTGTTGTCGCTGGGAGGGTTGCCAGCAGACAGTCGTGGGAGCACAAGCGGCAGGTCATCTGGGTTGTGGACATAGGGTCAGACCAAAGTCTAGGAACCAAGAGTCCGGTCAGGAAACTAGGAATGGGGTTTCAGTGGGTGACTTGGTCTAGGTGCAGCAAAATGATGATGTGATGATTTGAAGGTATGGGAAGTGGATTAACCGTGACAATAGGTTTTTTTTGAAAAAAATAGCTTTTGGCTGGGTTTAATTAGTTGGGAATAAATGACTATGGGTTTCAATTAGAAGATCATTTGGATAATGTTGTTCTATTTAACCATTGATAAAGGAGAATTGAATTGGTGTTAAAGGAGAATGAGATTTTAGAATTTATGGAGAAAATATAGATTTTTTTTAATAATGTAACTTTTTTGGATGCCTACAAGAAGAAGGACATGGATTCTATAAGAATTATCCTACAGTTTCTTATGTATAGTGAAGAAAATATAAGAAAAATGTGGGAGGCAAGAGGTTGTATAAAGGTGACAACCATAACTAAGAAATAGTGTTGAGTGAAACTAAGGACCTCCAAGATGTCTAAGAGTGAGATAAAGTGAGCTTTCTTGTCACTCAAGTATAAGTTGAGCTTTTTGCATTAGAGGATAAAGTGTCAAACTCACAACTCTTAAGGGCAGTATTGAACATGTTCATAAAGTAGCAGGGTATCTTAGTTAAGCGAGTTTGGAATGGGAGAATCACTCACCCTAGGATAGATTGTGGAGTGAATTCACCCAAGAATAGAGCTCACAATCTTTGTGGAAAATAGGTAAAAGGCTAAGGGGATGAGGATAAAATTTCTCTTTTAAGTTTTCAAGGGAAATAGGGTTGTCAAACTAAATAAAAGAGGCTATGGATCCTCTCATGATATGAAGAAAAAGGACATGAGCAAAGGAAAGTGTTTTCCATGTAATAATCCATAACATTATGTGATTGAGTGTCCAAACAGAAAGAAGCCAAAGGGAAAACATAGGATGGAGTGTAGAATTAGATGAAGAATTCTTATTAGTGGTTGCTTGTCTTTTTGGCCCTAGTGTTAGAAGTGGCCAGTTTATGGACAATGATGCATAATTTTTGGATATTGGGCCATCTCACTAGATGATGAGAATGATAAAATTATTCCTTAGTGTTTCAAAGATAGATTCATCCATGCATTTGAAAACTGGTATGCATAATATAAATGCAGTAAAAGGGGTTGAAGCATTGTTTTTCCATGTACAATCAAGAAAATCTATGGAGGTAGCAGAGTTGTTATATGTTCTATAGTTAAAGAATAACTTTAGAAATTTCAAGGGGTTGAAGCATTGTTATTCCATGTAGAATCAAGAGAATCAATGTAGGTGGCAGAGGTGTTATATGTCCTATAGTTAAAGAACAACTTTAGAAATTTATCTCAATATTAGCTCTAGAGGACAATGCATATGGTATTGTGTTCTAGAAAGGACAAGTATTCATATGTGCACAGGGGGTAAGATATGTTATGAACCATGAGGAAAGGTAAGTTGTTCTACACACAAACTATAGGCAGATCCAAGAGGATTGTAGAACAAGGATTGATGTTGGTGATAGAGAATAAGTAAGATGCTTTGAAAAATTGGGTTGAGATTAGGGGCTGAGTTTTCTAATATAGAAGTTGGGCAAGAGGCCTCTTCCAAATATGTGAGAAATAGCTGGTGTGGGCCAACACTAATAGCTTCTCTGGAGAAGGTTAGGACTCCTAGGATAATTGTTGAGAGAAACAGGTCTTCAAGGGATGTTCCAAACATAGTAGTAGCAAATCCGAGTAGCTACACATGATGTAGTGGTATGGGAGACAACTAATGTGGAGGAGTTTCTTCATGAAATACCTCCCTCACTATGAGGATTATTGTTCTTTTTTGCTTGGGAAAGCACTTCTACATAGGCATTGTGTCTCTGTATTCATAAGTCAACCACATTATCCTGAAAACACTTTCTTTTGTGTGAGAAACTTGCTCATGTAACCTAGGGTATGTCTAACTTAGGAAGAGACACATATTGGTATGGCATTATTGAGAAAAACTTAGGAAAAGTGAAGTAAATTTCCTTAGTGAATAAGTATTAATCTTAGCAATTGATCTCAAGTGAGGTGTGATGTAATGTTGACCATTAATCACTTTGATATTAGGGTTAGGGTTGGGGAATTAGTTCAACCTCAAATTATAAAAGAATATCTAAGGAGAGGAGAAATACATACTACAACAACACAATATTGAGTGACTCATCTAGAGAAGTGTGTGCTAAGTAAGATGGAGTCCATAGAGGTTTAGGATCAAGATCTTTAAGGAAGATAGAGAATCTACTTAGGGTGGCTAAGTTATTTTGTATTATCGATTTTCTAGGTTGGGTTATGATCCCACAAGGGAAGCTTAAGTAAGTTGAGAGTCATTTTTTAATGGTGAACTAATTTTATTGGGAAAAAATATGTTTCATCATTTCAGGTGATGATCTATTTAAATTGGATTCCACCTAATGTATCACTAGATCAATTCTCTGATAGGAATTAAATATTAAGTGCTAGGCTACCAAAATTGTTAACAAAGTCCAAAAGATAACATATTATGTTGAAATTTGGTTACCGGAGGATATGTGGTTCCCTAAGGCTTTGATCTTTGGCCTAGGGAAAAGTGTACAAATGTATTTCACTCTTTTCCCTAAAGTGACTTTATAAGTTATAAATTAAAATCTAATTTAAAATGACTTTAACTATAAAATTACTAAGTCTAAATTTAAAGTGACTTTAATAAAGTCAATGTGAAATTAGAAAGTGAAAAGTGACTTTGGAAATAAATGACTAAGAGGGTCTTTATTAAAGTGGGTTGAATTAAAAAATAGAAAGTGACAATTAAATGCACATATAATGTCAGCCCTAGATCTAAAGCTATCTCAGCCATTGGATTTACAGATTCCCCAAAAGTCACTTAGGGTTAGTTTAAAGCAAGAAAAGAGAGGAAAAGGTCATTGATTCTTTCATGAGCAGATTGAGAGAAGAGAAGAGAAAGCAAGGAAGAAATTTCTTAGCAGTGAGGAGAAAGAGGGTAGTAGCTAGAGACTTCAGCAAATCCATACAACAGCAAAGAGGCACAATTCCTAAGGCAGAAATCCATAAAGCAAGAATGTGGCACATTTTTCGACGAAGGAGGCACAATTTTCTAGGAATCCATACAGCAAGAATGTGGCACATTTTTCGAGGAAGGAGGCACAATTTTCTAAGAATCTGTATAGTAGTTTTAGCACAGTTTTGTAAGCAGATTTTGGGTTCGAAAATCAAGGAGAGGTACTACTATTTGGTGGCACAGATTTCCAAGAAATCTTACAACAGCTGTATAGCAACAATAACTCATTTTCTGAGGTAGAAAGAGGCACATAAATCAAGGAGGAGGTATTGTTGTACCTTCCATATAGTACGTACAATCGTACAACCATACAGGTGGGCACATAAATCGAGAAGTACAGTGAGCATTTAATGCTATAATTAATGCTGTAAAATTTTTGTTTTGTTAGTTTACTGTTCGACATATTTTCCAAGGCGGGGTATAAGCACATAAATCGAGATAAGTATATTTGTTAAGTTGCTAGAATTTTTGCTGTAATTTTTGTCTCACTATAAAAGCTATATTCAGAAATAAAGAGGATCTTTCGAACTAGTTTTCCCCAAGAGTTGTAAGGGGTTTTTCTAGAGTCATATTGACAAAAAATCGACGTGTCAATTTTATGTGTGTGACTAATTTATTTTCTGAATTTTCATTTCTTCATTTTCAGCACTGTGAAATTTCCAGAATTTGTGTTTTCATAAAATATTTATTTTTTCCATATTTTTTAATGTATGGTCATGGGAATGGGCATTTAACTATATGGTAGAATGTACCAAGATTTTCCTACAATAATTTGGAAGATTAAATTTTGCTGATTTCACCTACCAGGAGAATAAATGGGTAAGGAGACCCATGCATAAAAAAATATCAATAAAATTCCTCTATGTATGAAAGGGGATCATATTTGGAGGTGGTTTGCACACCCTTATGTGTGAACAAGGATATTTGCAAGGAGGCTTGGTTAAGTTGACCAAGTCAATAGCGCTGCCATAGGAGGAGTGGCTTACTTAGGAAGCTAGCGCAGTGTGAATGAGGAAAGGGAAATTTGGTGGAGGAAGCCCTAATGGAGCTTTCATTTGTTTAAAAGGAGGACAAGGCAACCATTGTTTGTCATGCTTGTATTATTCATCTCATTGTCTTGTTAGACAATTGGAGCATTCTTCGTTGCTAAGCAAGAATTACCGGAGGAATTCTTGTTTAGGATTCCTTCTCCTTCTTGAGAGGTCTCTTGCGGGATTGTTGTTCATTTTCCTCACATCCACGCTTTAGGCCAAGCATCCTACATTAGGATAGCATTATTTCTATAGCAGATTAATGTTGTGTTACTAGGTGTTGCAGTTAGGGTTCACTACACCATCCCCTTCAACTATTTTTCAGAGGAGGAGTCCCTCTTTCCTTTGGGATATCAGTTTGGAGGCTTTACAGAGCATTTTGCACACTTTGGCATCAAGTTCAACTTTTTCCATAGCCCTACAACGCAGTTCCATTCAGAGAATGCGTTATTTTGAGAGGAGCATTTACAGTGGGGCTCTTGCAAATTATTGGAGGGAGATATTTTTGGTGAAGGGATCAGCCTTTCACTTAAAAGATACATTAGAGGATGCACATTCAGTTTGAGCATCAGATTCAGCCATCCTCATCCATTTCTATTTCTGAGTAGTTGCAACTACCCAGCTACTCTCGCATTTATGAGGAATTGCCATTTTGTATGTTTTGCAGCCAATCCTTTTAGGGATTGTGCATTATTGTTTCCAGGGGTTGAGATCTTGCTCCCCCTATTGCATTTGAGCCACATATTGATATTTTTGTGTATTGACACCTTTATGCAGTAGTTTCCCTTCATGAACTGTGTTCTCATAGCTTGAGTTCATATGTATAGCAGTGTTCTCATCATGATTTATGTACTTGTTCTTTAAGGCTGAGCATGGCCTATCTTGTATAACATTTCCTCAAGATCTTGTACTGAGTTGTTGCAGCTATTTCTTAATAATATGGCTATGGATTTCTCTCATGTTTCTATGATTTGAGTGTTTTTGTTTCACCATTATTGTGCTTGCCTATTGCTGGAGCTCCAACTTTAGAATATCTGGAGATATTCTCATTTTTGTATCAATTTCCTGAAAAAAGGAATATTAGAATGGTATCGGAGCATGATCTTTGGCTTAGCCTCTGGCTTCAAGCCAAAGTGCTAAATCCCTAAAGGGGAAGACTTCAAACTCTATAGACATAGTCTACATATGGCGAGGTAGCCTTTGGATCTCATCGTTTTTCAAAAGAAACATATCCAGTAAATGCCCCTGCAGTCAATCTCTGAAATAGAGCTTTGATATTCCTGAAGAGGGAATCTTATAGGCCCGTGGATCTCAGCCATCATATCAGAGAGAGAGAAAATGAAGGCTCCATCATATGGAGAAAAGATGGAAGGAAAGCTTGCAAAGCTTCTTCCAAGATCCTTATTGAGCATTCATAAAGAATTTGAGAAGATAAGGAGGGAGATTTGTACCAGATCTCCAAAAGGGTTTGAAGTTGATTCAAACTCTACATTTTCTTGTAGGGGATATGAGCATGCAGCCACACCCTATAATACACAGTGCAGTCACATGGCCAACTTTGCCATGATAAGAGAATAAGAAGAAGAAATGCTGAAGGAAGGAACTCTTAGAGGTTTCTTGCATGAGTATGAATCTCAAACCCAGAGGTTTAGAGATCATATTACTTTTTCGAAGTTTTTCAATATCATGGTGAGGAGGAGCAAGCAGCATGATGAGGATAGTTTTCTTCTATCTCTCTTTGATGGTTCTCCTACTTGTTTAGCCAAGGCCTGGATTGAATAGCTACACACCTTTTTGCAGCAGCATTAGATTCCTGAAGATGAAGCCATGAGAGTAGCAGCGCTGCACTTGGGAGGTAAAGTCTATGCATGGTGGTTATTTTAGTCTTTTACTTTGAAAAATGAAAATACCTCTTCATATGAAATGTTCATTAGAACTTTGATGAGGAGATTTGGTAGAAGAAATTCTGAAACACATGTGGAGGAAGCAAACACATTCAAAAAAACAAAACCCTTCCATGTATTGAAGAAAACCATAGACTCAGAATCACTGTAGAAATCTATGAAGGAGGCTGATATCTTGCATAATGCTTTAGTAAAGGCAAGATCTTCATTCTTGGCACAAAGAGGCAAGGAGATCCCTTTTCCAAAAGAGGATCCAACCATTGGAGGGTTTCCTACTCATGTTGAGGAAGCTAAGGGCAACAACGCTGTCATTTCTACAGTTGATCTAGTACCTCATGCAGAGGAAGGAGAAGCTCTTGCTCCAACTATAGGGATTATTGCATCTTGGCAAGGAGGTCCCCAAGATCTCATTCATGGAGGTCCAAGCACAATCAATGAACAACATGATTGTGTAGCACTACAGCTGGAAGAAGGAGGAAGGGAGGAATAGCAGCATCAGGTGATGAGGGGCACACACCCTTCTCTATTTCAGAGAGCTAGTGCAAAGAGGAGGAAGATTGTATTGCGTTATGAGAGTAAGGGCCAGATTTCCCAACAATATGTGCAGTCCACTCTTGACATAGATGTCTCACTACATAGAGGCATTCCACCAGGGAGGCCACCTGATCTATCATTGATGAGAGACATTTTGTCTTTGGATTCACCGCTCTTGGATTTTTGAGAGGTGAAAAGCTTGGAGGATAAATTTGGCATGACGGATGTCAAAGTAGCAGAGAGCAGCATGAGGAGAGCTACACATGCCAGATCACCAGCGTTGTCTCTTAGGAGGATTGATCCTTGCTGGAGATCTCAACTCTTAGTTGAGTACTCTAAGGATCTTGATGCATGCATGATTCTAGTTGACCCGGGTAGAGACAATGAGTATATGATGGATGATATGGTCATATATGCCCATGGCAGAGTCTTCTTGACTTGAGATTCTAGTCTCAAGGAGAAGTTGTTGCATGTAGCACAAGAGGACTTCTTTTCCATGCACTTTGATGCATATCTTGCCTTGGCAGAGGGGTTCATTTGGGAGGGCATTCAGCAAGACATATTTCAGCATATGGAGAGATGAAGAGCCCAGATGATGATGGAGAGGAGGTCACAGCCACCTTCCTAGTCATGGAGAGTAAGGGAGCATTTTCAGTTGAGTCATTTCAGCTCAAGTCTTCTAGTGCATGATGGAGAATGTACAATTCCACCTTATGTTTTGTACTTCTTGTCTTTTTATGAGAAGCATGTTGTACCAAGGAGGATTATTCCTTCTTGCATATTGTATCATGATATACTTGGAGTGATTTGTAGCATTGAGATTGGCTATCTCATTGGTGGTTTGTGGGGAAAGCCACATGATTTTTGGTGTGCACCATTGACACCTTTTTGTACTTCCAAGTTTATATCTTGCAACATGATTGTGGCAACAAACAAGTGGCTGGGGGAGCACTTGTTTTTATTTGATTTGATTCAGGCAGGGCATGCACTGTGCTGGTTCCTTGTGTGGGACCTTGATCCACTTTCCAGTTGTCATGTGACAGCTTGTTTCTATTGGTTTTTGCTTCCATGTATTGCTGATATGTATATGTTCATGGGAGGCTTTTATTGGAGGGTGGGCTTGAGATTGAGGATGCCCATTGGGAGCATGATTCTCCTTACTATACATTTTGTACATTTTAGGAGAAACCATGTGCCAACCATGAGGGCCACATTACATTTCTTTTCTTCTTGTGGGAAAAACTACTTTAAGAGCTTGAGGAGGCACTCCATGGGACATGAGGAGTTGGAGGAGTTTGCACAGTAAATTCTTTTTCCTTTGAGGATGAGGGGAGACCCATCTATGAGCCACTCCATTTATATGAGCTTAACATATGGTAGGAGTATTTTTGGATTGCATAGTGGTTTTTATACATATATGCATCTCTTAACCATATATGTGCAGGGATTTGGTCAAAGGAAGGCTATTCTTCCTTCTAGTTTTGATGGTCTACATGAGGCCATTATGGATATTCACTCCCTAAGTGGTCATGGGGAGGAGATTTTTCATGTAGAATTTACTCACAATGCACATTACATCCTTCACTTTCTCCAGATTTGTGAGAAGACTGAGGCAATAAGCAAATGGTGGGGAGGCCACCCATCATTTTATTTTCTATGGAAGTGGAGAGTTAAACTGCGTTGGCTACATTTGAGGGACCATCGTCCTTCTCATTTACTGCATATGGCAGCCAGCATGATTCTCCTTATGGTTCCCTTATTTGATATTGCTAGAGCTTTTCTTGGGAGCATGATTGGAGGAGAGACACATTGGGTGAATGTGTCCTTGGAGGGAGAAATTCCTCACACCTTTTGCACTACATGTTTTGAGGGGAACATGGGACATGATATGGTTACCTTAACAACACATTTGTCACTTTATGAGGTGAGACATATGTTGGAGGAGATGCCATATGTTGATGACTTCCAACTCATCATATACGGAAATACTTGGGCCAGCATAATCTGCAGCATTGGAGGAGAGGTCCTTGGGGATCTAGTCTTCATATTTCCACTTGAGGGCAAGTATTTTGCAACCCAGGATCATAACTTTCTCTACACTTATCTTGAGTGGGGAGAACGACAACGTGGGGTAGGCTACAGTGTCTACCATGAGCATATTTTCATCCCACCTATTTTTGCGGAGCCAAAGGTGGAAGACAGTTTCCAGGAGTTGCCTAGCTGGGAGGTAACTCATTTTGCATGGATGATTGCTTGGGGATGGAGGATCCACATGAGGAAGATGTTCCTCAACACATTATAGAATCTATGCCTTGAGGAAAGGTTTCCAATTCTATCCTTGCAGTTGCTCAGGGACAAGCAACATTTGGGAGGGGAGGACTGTAATGTTCGAAAATTTTCCGACAATAATTTGGAACATTAAATTTTGCTGATTTCACCTAGGAGGAGAATAAATGGGTAAGGAGACTCATGCATAATAAAAATATCAATAAAATCCCTCTATGTAAGGGGATCATAGTTGGAGCTGGTTTTCACACCCTCATGTGTGAACAAGGATATTTGCAAGGAGGCTTGGTTAAGTTGACCAAGTCAACAGTGCTGCCGTAGGAGGAATGGCTTACTTAGGAAGCTAGCGCAGTGTGAATGAGGAAAGGGAAATTTGGTGGAGGAAACCCTAATGGAGCTTTCATTTGTTTAAAATGAGTACAAGGCAGCCATTGTTTCTCATTCTTGTATTATTCATCTCATTGTCTAGTTCGACAATTGGAGCATTCTTTGCTGCTAAGCAAGAATTGCCAGAGGAATTCCTATTTAGGATTCCTTCTCCTTCTTGAGAGGTTTCTTGAGGGATTGTTCTTCATTTTCCTCACATCCAGGCTTGGGGCCAAGCATCCTCCATCAGGATAGCATTATTTATGTAGCAAATTAATGTTGTGTTGCTAGGTGTTGTAGTGAGGGTTCACTACACCATCCCCTTCAGCTATTTTTCAGAGGAGGAGTCCCTATTTCCTTTGGGATATCAGTTTGGAGGATTTCTGGAGAATTTTTCATACTTTGGCATCAAGTCCAACTCTTTCCATAGCCCTACAGCGCAGTTCCATTCAGAGACTGTGTTATTTTGAGAGGAGCATTTACAGTGGGCCTCTTGCAGATTATTGGAGGGAGAGATCTTTGGTGAAGGGATCAGCCTTTCACTTGAAAGATCCATTGGAGGAGGCACATTCGGTTTGAGCATCAGATTCATCCATCCTCATCCAGCTCTATTTCTGAGTAGTTGTAGCTACCTAGCTACTCCAGCATTTCTGAGGAATTGCCACTTTGTATGTTTTGCACCCAATCCTTTTAGTGATTGCAAATTATTGTTTCCAAGGGTTGAGATTTGCTCCCCCTATTGTATTTGAGCCACATATTGATATATTTGTGTATTGACACCTTTATGTAGCAGTTTCCCTTCATGAACTGCGCAGTCATAGCTTGAGTTCATATGTATAGCACTGTTCTCATCATGATTTATGAACTTGTTCTTTGAGGCTAAGCATGGCCTATCTTGTATAACATTTCCTCAAGATCTTGTACTTATTTTTTGTTGCTATTGCTTAATAATATGGCTATGCATTTATCTCATGTTTCTTTGAGTTGAGTGTTGCTGCTACACCATTATTGTGCTTGCCTATTGCTGGAGCTCCAAATTTACAATATCTGGAGATATTCTCATTGTTGTAGAAATTTCCTGAAAAAGGAATATTATAGAGAAATAAGGAGAAACTAAAAACCGGAGTGGGTCTTAACATTTCTACATGGTATCAGAGCTAGTTTGCTGAAAAGTGTAGTTTGGGACAGCAAAGAGAAAAGCTACAGCAAGTTGATTTTACACGCAGAAAAATGAACCTTTACCATAGCAGTGTTATTTTTAGTTTATTAGGATAGCAAGCATGTTTTTGGGCTTGAGGGTGGAGGATAGGTTGCATGGGCATAGTAACTATAGTGTATGGAAGGAAAGAATCTAGAGCATATTTGAGGAGGAAAAAGTCTGGGGTATAATGGTGAGTACCTAACAACGCCCTGTTAATGTCCCTATTGACCCTGTTTAGTTGGCATAATTTAATAAGAAGAATAACAAGGGCAAGAGACTCATTCTGGATGGTATTAAAGACCATTGCATTCCTCATGTGAGACGAAAGAGACTTTCTCATGAGATGTGGATAGGCTTGACCAATCTCTACCAGAGTACCAATGAGAACATAAAATTGGTCATAAGGGAGAAGTTGAAGGACATTAAGATGGAAAACACTGATAGTGTTATTGCATACCTCAAAAAGATCACTAATGTGAGAGATGAGTTGGTAGAAGTTGGAGAGGTCATTCCACCCACTGAGTTGGTGCAGATTGTAGTGAATGGACTTTTGAGTTCATAGCTGGGCTTTGTTGATGGGATTGTTGCACGTGAGACCCTTACCTCCTGGGAGAGGTTGTGGGATGATTGCATACATAATGAAATTAGAAAGAACCAGCCTAGGGCAGCCAAACCAATTGAGGAGGATGAGGATTTAGCACTGGTAGCAAGGGGAAAGAAAGGTAAAGGAAAGAAGAAAGCTTCCACAAGTGGTGGTGGGGTCAAAGGCAAAGGTAAAGCTAAGAGAATGAACAAGGAGAAGGACTATTCCAAGGTGAAGTGTTGGAATTGTCAGAAGTGAGGACACTATGCAGTTGTGTGTTCAGAGAAGAAGAAGAAGGGGAAGAACAAGACTATCACAGCATGAGTAGAGATAGAGGACTTTTAAGAGAGCTTTGACAGGGAGTTTGGGTTCATTGCTTATGATTTCACTAGAGCATGATCACCTACCACGGAGGTTGAGAGGGAGTGTGCATTTCCCTCCACTAGTGGAGCATATTTAGGTATTTGGTATGTTGAAAGTGGGGCTTCACGTCATATGACGGGAGTCCGTGAGTACTTCTTAGATCTTTCAGAGAGTGACAATAATATAGAGGTAGTACTCGGAGATGAAAACATTGTTAGAGGAGTCGGTGTGGGGACATTGAAATTTGATAGGGAACCAAAACCTCCCTTGAAAGTTTCGGATTTTATATATGTGCCACAGATCAAGAAGAACCTTATATCCGTCTTAGCATTGGAGGACAGATGGTATGAGGTATTTTTTAGGAGAGGATAGGTGCTTATATATCCCACAGGCGCTCCAGTTGATTCATCTAAAGTGATTGGTGTACCCCATGCAAAGGTGTACAACTTTTCGTTTCAGCCCCTTTTGGCATTGAGTAGTAGTACTGGCAGCAGAGCTACTAGTTCAGAGCTGTGTGAGATTTGGCACCGCAGGATGGGGCACATGTATCATGGAGCCTTGAGGACATTGTGGGAGATCACTACAGGTTTTCCAGATTTCAGTTCTGATCAGCTAGATACATGCAGAGGATGTGCTATGGGCAAGTTCTCCAAATCTCCTTTTCCTAGCAGTGACAACATATTGACTAGGATACTTGATTTGATTCATACCGATGTGAGTGGTCAAATGTTCATGTTTCCTTGAGTGTATATGAGTAGTATGTTTTATTCATTGATGATCACTCGAGGATGACCTTGATTTATTTCTTGAAAACTAAGAGTGAGGTCTTCAAGCAATTTCAGTAGTTCAAAGATATTTTGGAGACTCAGACAAGTCGGAAGATCAAGTCTGTCAGGTTAGACAATGGAGGGGAGTACACCCTTGGTGAGTTTGTTTATTATTGAGTAGAGGGAGGCAGGAGGAGGGAGTTCATAGTTCCTGACCACCCCTAGTAGAACGAGGTTATAGAGAGGAAGAACAGATTTGTCGTTGGGGTTTCCAAATCCATGCTACATGATGAGGGGTTACCATTGTTTTTGTGGGCAGAGGCTTGGAACACTACTGTGTATTTGCAGAACAGGAGTCTGTATCGTGCCTTGGGGCATGTGGCTTTATAGGAGGCTTTTTCAGGGAAGAAGCCTGATATTAAACTCATTTTCCTATTTTTGGGTGTATTGCATACTCCTACGTACCTAAGGATAAGAGGACCAAGATAGAGCCCACCACAAATAAGGGTATCTTTGTGGGATACAGTGAGACCTCAAAAGCCTTTAAGATTTATATTGCTACACAGAGGAGAGTTGTTGTGAGGCGGGATGTGAATTTCGAGGATGAAAGGGCTTTTAGGAGGTCATGGGAGTTAAAGTATATGGATCGGCCAGACCCTTAGGATTAGCTGAGTTAGGCTTATGGATCCAGTGTGCAGGGATCAGAAGGTACATCGATTACGGTGTGAGGTCCATCAGTGAGCAGTGGTTCACATAGTGAGAGTGGTGGTGCTTCAGGTAGCATGTAGAGCAGTCCGCGGAGCACTTCACTAGGTAGTCCACTGATGGACTGTTCACATGGTACTTCGACACCTATAGGTTCAGGTTAATGGAGGAGGACAAGATACACATTCAAGAGTTCAGGCTCCTGATGAGGATGAGGAGTTTCATTCTCCAATGGGAGAAGTGTGCTCAGGGAAGAGGAAGCCCAAGTGGCTTCAAGATACCTTGAGAGAGGCCACATTTGTTGCTGGGCTGAAAATACCAATAAGAGAGAGAATACCACCTGAGAGGTTTTTTAGCGATATGAAAATGGTTTCCAACATCGTTGAATCTGAGCCTTCTAGATATGAGGAGGTAGCTAGCCAATAGGTTTGGAGAGAGGCCACGCACGAGGAGTATTCTTCTATCATGAAGAATGATGTTTGGGAGGTAGTGCCGAGGCTTGAAGGAAATCCATGGCTACTTTGAGATGGCTTTACAAGGTAAATTATGGTGTAGATGGCAGCATTGAGAAATTTAAGGCAAGGTTTGTGGCTAGAGGGTTCTCCTAGGTATATGAAGTAGATTATGAGGAGACCTTCACTCACGTGGCTTGATATACTTCCATTCACTCCATTATATCGATAGGAGCATAGATGGGTTGGAAGATCCCCCAGATGGATATGAAGACTGCATTTCTCAATGGCTTCATACAGGAGGAGGTGTACATTGAGTAGCCATAGGGATTTGAGGTGCATGGGAAGGAATCCCATATATGTAGGTCGAAGAAGGCACTTTATAGCCTGAAGCAAGCTCCTAGAGCTTGGTACTCTAGGATTGATACGTACTTTCACGAGATGGGTTTCATAAAGATTGATGGAGATCCAAACCTATACTTTATTGTGATAGGTGAGAAACCTTGCATTGTGGTGCTATATGTGGATGACTTGGTCATTATGGGTGCAGAGAGACTCATACGGGGCTGCAAGGGAGATCTTGAATAGGAGTTTGAGATGAAGGACATTGGATTGATGGATTAATTTTTTTTTGGGTATGGAGGTGTGGCAAGAGGAGGGAAATTTCTTCCTAGGACACAGGAAGTATATTTTGGACATCCTTGTTAGATTCCACATGGAGGATTGTAGACCCATTTCGACACCTATGATCACGAACTAGAAGAAGCTTCAAGCTTTAGATTCCGAGTTGGTGGATCCCACTTTATATAGACAGCTGACTGGTTCCTAGATGTATTTCGTCAATTCTAGACCAAATATATGTTTTGCAGTCAACAAAATGAGCCAGTTCATGTGTGAGCTACGGAGGGTGAACTCAATTGCTACAAAACACATTTTGCAGTACTTGTAGGGGACATTGGAGTATGGTCTAGATTATAGGTAGGGATATGGAGTGAGATTGGAAAGTTACACTGATTCTGATTCGGCAGGTTGTGCTTCTTATAGGAAGAACACATGAGGGTGTTGTTTTGCATTATGTTCAATAGTGATGTCATGGTTTAGCGGAAAATGATAGTTAGTAGCATTGATTTCAGTAGAAGTAGAGTACATGGCAGCTAGTCTAGCTAGTTGTGAGGCCATATGGATTCGCAAGATGTTGTTTGGCTTATTTGGTTAGTAGTTGAGACCTTCAGTGATATACAGTGACAATTAGAGTTGCATTCAACTCACGGAGAATCCAGTATTTCATGACAGGTCAAAGCACATCGGGATCAAATATCATTTCATCAGAGACTATGTTCAGAAGGGAGATATGAAGCTTGAGTATATTCCCACTCATAAGTAGGTTGCAGATATATTTACCAAAGCCTTACCACGGGGCAAGCATGTCTACTTCAGAGACAAAATGGGTGTGGTGAGGAACACCTTCCTTGGTAAGAGGGAGTGTTGAAATTTGGTTACTGGAGGATAGGTGGTTCCCTTAGGCTTTGATCTTTCGCCTAGGGAAAAATGTCCAAATGCATTTCACTTTTTCTCTTAAAGTGACTTTATAAGTTATAAAGTGAAATCTAATTTAAAAGTGACTTTAAATGATAAAATTACCAAGTCTAAATTTAAAGTGACTTTAATAATGTCAATGTGAAATTAGAAAGTGAAAAGTGACTTTCGAAATAAATGACTAAGAGGGTCTTTATTAAAGTAGGGTAAATTAAAAAATAGAAAGAGAGAATTAAATGCACATTTAATCTTAGCCCTAGATCTAAATCCATCTTTGCCATTGGATTTAGGGATTCCCAAAAAGTCACTTAGGGTTAGGTTAAAGAAGGAAAAGAGAGGAAAAGGTCATTGATTCTTTCATGAGGAGATTGAGAGAAGAGAAGATAAAGCAAGGGAGAAATTTCTAAGGAGTGAGGAGAAGGAGGGCAGAAGCTAGAGACTTTAGCAAATCCGTATAGTAGCAAAGAGACACAGTTCCAAGGCATAAATTTGTACAGTAGGAGTAGCACATTTTTTGAGGAAGGAGGCACAATTTTCTAGGAATCGATATGGCAGCTTCAACAGAGTTTTCTAGGTAGATTCTAGGAAAAACAATCGAGGAGATGTACGATTGTTTGGTGGTACATATTTTGAGGAAAGTCGTATAGTAGCCGTATAGCAGCAATAAAGAATTTTTTGATGTAGAAAGAGGCACATAAATCGAGGAGGAGGTACTAATGTACCTTCTGTATAGTGTGCACAGTCGTATGGCTCTACACACTTGTACAGCCATACAACTGGGCATAAAAATCGAGAAGTAGATTTAGCATTTAATGCTGTAAAATTTATGTTTTGTTAGTTTACTCTTCGAGACATTTTCCAAGGTGGGGTATAAGCACAGGAATCAAGATAAGTACATTTGTTAAGTTGTTGGAATTTTTGCTGTAATTTCTGTCTACCCAAGAGTTGTAGGGGGTTTTTCAGGGTTATATGGACCAAAAAAATTAGCGTGTCAATTTTTGGTGTGTGGCTGATTTGTTTTCTGAGTTTTTATTTCTGCATTTTCAAGAGTGTGAAATTTCCAAAATTTGTGCTTTCAGATAATATTTATTTTTTCCAGCTTGTTGAATGTATGGTTATGGGAATGGGCATTTAACTATATGTGAGAAATAAGGAGAAACTGAAAACCGGAGTGGGTCTTAAAATTTGTACATATTACACACATATGATTTGGAAATTACATAATCATAAATAGATTATATATATGCTCATATTTTAGCACACTATATTGCATATAATTTTCCTCAAATAAGCATTACTCCATAGAAAGTTGTAGGCCTAATTTTAACAATGCCTCAATATTTTCCCAGATATAAGTGAGTGTATGTGATTACTTGAAAGTCATTAGAAACCTCTTTAAACTAGCCAACTATAAAACAAGATAAGTTTTCAACTTAGATCTAATTATTTACTGTATTTATGACCATTAAGGAGTGTCCAAACACTTAGAGCTCAACCCATCCTTTATTCAATGTAGACTTGATTAGAAATTTGAGAAGGGTAAAATCACGAAGGTTATTGGTTCCATTTCCATGTTGGGCTAAATATAATATTAGTGAATTTAGCATGACTTCAAATTAAAAAATATGTTTATGAATATGAAATATCAATTTTTTTTAGTTTATGACCTATTTCTAAATCTATTAATATAGTTTTCCCCATATAATGAAAATGTATTTATTTTTTTATGATGAATAACTAGATAGATAAGTTAATTTTATTCATGTTTAATGTATAAGGATTGAAATTAGAATTTAGTAGAGCTCTAATGAATGTCTTTTTTCAGAGATGAATTTCTTGAGTGGAAATGAGGCCCACACATTGGTAGACATCACCATAACAAATGTCTGTCTTCATCACCTATTATAAGAAGTATTTTTTCCTTCTACCAAAGGTTGGTACTAGAACTGGTTGGTTTGCGTTCCAATGACTAGTTGATTCTAGAGAGCTATCCAATTTTAATTCCAATTGGTTTTTAATTACTCCTTTGGAAACAAGATTTTGGAAATTCTTTTGAAGAGTATCATGTAACACTCTTTTCAAAACTAGTTAATTTATTGTTGAAAATTTAGTTTGGTAGCAAGATGAAACTTCTACATGTGAATATTCCTTTTAATTTATTAAAAGTTGTATTTCTCATAATATTCTTTGAAAATGTCTCATATGTTGATTGCTCACTCTTAATTTCAAAGGTTGAGTTAAGAGTTAGTGTGAGAAATTGTTATACACTTTTATTTTTACAAAGGAAGAATTAGTATATGGATTTCTATTTTCTTTTAAGAATTATGATAATGATAAATTATGTGAAAAATTGAATGATAGTTTGATAAAACTCAACTACCCATATTTAAAAAAAAAAATCTACTAAGGCTTATACTTATTTTTTATAGATACGATTTAAATGATATGCCTTAATCATGTCAATAACATATTGTTCTTTCCCATGAACAAGATCATTTAATAATTAATGAATCTAAATCATGTAGTAACACTCATCCACATGTTGGTTTGAGTTTATATGAAAATCCTAACTATTGGGAAGTTGTAGGTGAAAATTTTTATTCAAAACTTACTTCACATTAATATGATGTGGATGAGAAGGAGAATGATATTGCTAGTACAGAACATGTAACCACTGATAATACTTTAGAGGAGGAAGATACCTCTTGTATATACAATGTGATTTCAATTGTCCATGAATAGAAGAAGTAACAACTTCTAACTAGAGATGAAAAATTAATTCCATTATGGAAAATATGACAACTAAATAATAAATGAAAGAGATTGAATATAATGCTTGTGATGATAATATGGAAAAATATTCTATTATTTTGACTAATGAGGGCTCTATCATAAACCATTTTAATAGTTGTAACTTAAAGATAATTCTTTAACCCTATAATTTTGAAACCTCTTGTTTTTCTCTCTTAGTCATATTTTTTTTACAATGAACATGATTATGTTTGTAAAATATTTAATTTTCATGTTTTCTTGTAGAGCATGGCATGGATGTTAATCAATTAATTTAAGAAGAAGAAGAAGTAATTTTTTTTTCTTTAAAGTTGAGGGCTCTGCTTTAGTGGTAAGGATAAGAGGGTGATTGAGGGAATAACCCTCTATTATAATCTCAGAGGGTGATTATGAGAATCACCCTCCACCATGATAGGGATGGAATCACCCTACTTCCTTCACATGCTAGAGGGAGATTCTAGGAATCACCCTCTCCCATGATGGTGGCAAGAAGGTACAATGGGATCACCTGCTGGAAACTAGAGGATGATTCTCACAATAACATGAAGATTGTCACAATCACTACTCTAGATGGGGGATTCACTGAATCACCCTCCAACATGTTGGGGATAGAGGGTGATTACTAGACTCACCCTCATTCATGCTTGGTGTAGAGGGTGAATCTGGGAATCACCCTCCATTGTGCATGAGCCAAAGAGGGTGCATCCAAGAATCATTTTCCTACCTAGAGGGAAATTCACGGAACAATGTTTATTGGGAGCTAGAGGATGGTTCTCACAAGGGGATAGAGGGGGACTCGTGGAATAACCCTAGACTAGGCTAGGATGAGAGGGTGATTCCTAGAATCACTAGTAAACCATGGAAAATTAGAACCCTCCAGTTTTAGTGAGAAAGAGGGTGATTTCAAGAATAATCCTTCAAAGTGTCTTCACCATAGCCTCTCGTTTGTGATGAGAGGGAAATGTGGGTAATTCAGTGAATCACCCTCCAAGGTAATGGGGTTACAGGGTGATGAATCACCAAGTGTTGTTCAAGTGCTAAAGGGTGATTACTAGAATGGGGCCGAGAAGAAAACCTCTGTGATTCTTGGAATCACCCTCCTCCGGGGCGATGGGGGCTAGGGTATTGTGGGGGAAGAGTATTGTGGGGGTTACTGAGGTGTGGAAAAATGTTTTATTTATCATTTTTTATTGTGTTATATATATATATACACACACACACACACTTTCTCTTGTTTTTATAGGTTTTTTTGGGTTATTTAAAAATAAAAGTGAGTAGTTAAGACATAAAAATTTAATGTTTCAAAAACATGGAGCCAAAAAATCTTTGATGTTTTTTCAAAATAAGCATTGAAATCAACAACATTTAAAAATATATATTTATGAATAACATATCTCAAAAATTAAAGTTTCAAAATTAAGTTGCATCCACATTTTTCAAAATTGGGATGAAAGCAACTAAAATGATTTTAAAGTATAAAAAATATGTTTTAAAAAAAGAGGGTGTATTCTCAAAATCTAACACTTTTGAAAATTGGATTGTTCTTGCTACTTCTAAAATAGTGTGAACTCTCTTGATTTTGGGTTACTAGGCTTATCTTTCTTATGATGCATAATAATGTTATCTCAAGCTTATGATCACTAGGATGTTATGTAACATTCTTTTATTTTCCTCTTTACCTTGTTTTCCACGAATAATAATGTTATGTAAAGCTTATGATCAATATGTTGTTAAGTAACATTCTTTTCTTTCTTATGTTATATTTGTTGATATTTCTTTTAATTAAATTTGGAGAAAATCTCATGAATGTGGCAACAATAGGATTTGTTGCTAAATTGACTCCATCTAATTCTGATGTGGATTTATTGCATCCAATATTTGTTGTGAGTGAATTTATGATTCAGTTTCTAGTCCCAGCTATAAAATGTAAGCATGTAGAGGAAAAAAATCATGAGGAATGTGACGTGAGTGGAAGAGATGTGTAGATGAAAAACTCTGTTGTTGTAATTCTCCTTTCGCTGAATGAGATTGCCGATGCCCTTGTTCAGTAGACATAGCCCAGATTGGTTGGGTGAACCACATTAAATCTTCTTGTCTTGTTTGTTTTCTGTAGTGTGGATTTGATTGTTTATTTACGTTTTCTGCTACTTAACTCAACAATTGGTATGAGAGCTTACGTTGTTGAGTTGTTGTTTGTTGCGTTGAGTCTGCTGCGTGTGACAACAAAGCCGGCGGTGATTCTAGATCAGCATAAATACACATTGCCATGGGTTGTATCTCTGATTGCTGTGTCGTTCACTACGTCTGAAGGCTGCGTGCGGTTGGTATAATCGCACAAAACTGTAAATCCGAGAGCCGCTTGGGCACCGTTGAACTGGTGGTCAGTTGCAGAGTTGAATTGGTGGTCGATTGTAGCGTTGAAACTGGTGGGTGATTGCAGCGTTGAAACTAGTGGGCAATTGCAGTGTTGAAACTAGTGGTCAATTGCATGAAATTTTGGGTTTATGCCATTTTTTTTTAATCACTTAATATCTGAAATGCCTATTGTATTTATATATGTAATCAATTTCTTTTTTGTATTCATTGAAATGCATATAAATCGATTTACATTAGAATGGAGTGTGGACCGTAACGCGTGACTCAAGAATTAGTTTGAAAGGTTCACGTGGTTTGAAGAATAAGAAAGCAAAGAACTGCATGGTTGTGTTAGAGATTGTCGATTTCCCAAGGAATATATATTGAAGCTTCCGCATTGGAAGCGTTCCAGTTTGAAGGGTCGTTTGCTGTGAACGGAGATGTTGATTGAAAATTCCATGTTTGTTCGGGTTTGAAATACCAATATGCTGAGTTGCATTGTAGAGCTGATTTACTCGCGTGCCAACGTTATGGCTGAGTGAAGACTGATATATGGAAATCGATGAATGAGGAGTCATTGCGCCGTGAGCTGGAGACAGGTATCAGAATGCAATTATATATATTGAATGACGTTATATGTTAAAATGCCATTTAAAATCGATTTTATTGCATTTAAGTGTTTTAATGCAATTTTTTTAAAAACGATTTGTATTTGTATATATCAATTTGAATTATTTTTTAAAAATTGATTATATTGAAAATCAATTTATAGTAATATGCCATTTTTTAAAATCTATTATATTGAAAATGGTGGGATGTTTTAAAAAAAAAAAATTGATTATTGTAATAATGCCACATATTAGTATGCCATTATTAAGGGCCTAAGGAATTTTTTATCAAGCGCATTTTTTTATTGGCGAAGGACATGTTTAATCAAAATTAATTCCTTCTAAAATTGGAGATTTTTTTTGACACAAGCTACTCAAAATGTCTCAAACTCAAAGTTCTTGGTTTGAGATCGAGAAATTCAATGGGAAAAACAACTTCGAGATCTGGAAAGTGAATATGTATGATCTACTTGTACAACAAGGTGTGGCGAAGGTGCTGTTGGGAAAAGCCAAATAGCTTTACACCATGACGGATAACGAATGGAGTGACATGGATGAAATAGTACTAAGCGGCATTCGATTTTGTTTGGCGGATGATGTTTTGTTTAACATTGTGTCAGAGAAAACTGCTGCTGGTTTGTGGAAAAAGCTTGAAAAGCTGTACATGACAAAATCCTTAACAAATAGGATTCTTCTGAAGCGATAGTTGTACAGTTTGCACATGAAGGAAGGTACGACGATAACTGATCATCTGAATACCTTTAATACTCTCTTGGTGCAGTTAGAAAGTATAGAAGTAAAATTTGAATCAGAAGATAAAGTTGTAACTTTATTATGCTCGTTGCCCAAGTCATGGGAGCATTTTTTTACTTCTATAAGTCTTAGTTCATTAGAAACCCTTGAGTTTGATGATGTTGTTGGAGCTTTGATGTCTGAAGAAACAAGGAAAAGGTCAAATTTAGAAACCTCTACATGAGAAGCAATGATGGTTAGAGGTATTTCTAAATAAATACGCTTCAGTAAACACAAAAACTCGCGGTCAAAATCGAAAGGGAAGAAGAGTAAGGTAAAGTGCTGGTTTTGTGGAAAATCGGGACATTTGAAGCAGGACTGTTGGAAGAGACAACAAACATCCAAATGATACTCTTCGATAGAGAAGAAAGAAGCAAACATGACAGATATAGGTTCGGCATCCATTTTAGGTATGAGTGATGAAGTGTTATTAGTTGGTTCGTCTGATCATGATCAACATTGGTTGTTAGATTTTGGTGTGTCAAATCACATGTGCATTCATAGAGACTGGTTTATTTCTTATAAATCAATCAATGATGGAGTTGTTTACATGGGAAATGATGTTTCATGCAATATTGTGGGAATTGGAAGCATCTAGATTAAAATGTTTGATGGGACAAATAAAATTTTAACTGATGTAAGACACGTGCCTGAACTAAGAAAAAACCTCATTTCACTAGGATTACTAGACACAAATGGATATAAAACCAATATTCAAGGTGGAGTAATGAAAGTTTTTAAAGGAATTTTACTAGTAATGAAAGCAAAGAAGGTTGGAAATCTTTTTTAGTTAGAAGGAAGAACAGAGTCAGATCATGCTTCTACAGTATCTGAAAATGACAGTAATTTTATTCATTTATGGCATCAACGGTTGGGCCATATGAGCAAAAGAGGATTAAAAATTTTATATGACCATAAGTTACTTCCTAGTTTAAAATCTTCTAAGTTAGATTTCTGCAAACATTGTATATTTTGGAAACAAAGCAAGCAAAAGTTTAAAACTGGAAAACATACTATTAAGGGAATCCTTGATTATATCCATTCTGATGTCCAGGGTCCATCTCCTACAACCTCATATGGAGGATCGTCATATTTTGTATCTTTTATTGATGATTTCTCTAGAAAATTGTGGGTCTATATGTTAAAGAAAAAGTCTGATGTATTCACAAGTTTCAAACAGTTTAGAGCATTAGTAGAGAACATCACTGGAAGAAACATTAAATGTTTAAGAACTGACAATGGTTGTGAGTTTAATTCAAATGAATTTTATAATTATTACAAGGACGTTGGGATCAAAATACATAAAACTACTGTATATACTCCTCGGCAAAATGGAGTTGTTGAACGCATGAACAAGACTCTCTTAGAGAGAGCAAGAAGTATGCTTAGTAATGCCAATTTGTAGAAGGAATTGTGGACAGAAGCTGTATCTACAGCTTGCTATTTGATAAATCGATCACCATCAACTGCAATAGGATGAAAAATTCCTCAAGAGGTATGGAAAGTTTATCCATGTGATTATTCTAAACTGAAAGTTTTTGGTTGTGATGCATATGCTCTAGTTCCGAAACATCAGCATTCTAAATTAGATCCTAAATCAAGAAGATATATCTTTCTTGGATATGGTGATGGGACTAAGGGATACATGTTGTGGGATCCTACTACTCACAAGATCATCATTAACAGAGATGTTAAATTTAATGAATATTCACTCAATAATCCAAATGTAGATGATAAATTGAAACAGGATAATGTACCTAAGTTTAAACATATTCAGTTTGAAACCAGTTCAAATACTGATGATAGTCCAGATGAACAAGTTTCAGATTCAGATCATGAACAAGTTTCAGATGCAGATCATGAACATGTTTTAGATGCTGATCATGAAGAAGTTCCTACAGATAATAATCAAAAAATTGTGGAACTACTAGAAACATCTTTAAGGAGGTCCACGAGAATGAGACATCCTCCTAAAAGGTATGATGATTATGTTACATCAGTTGCTTTAACCGCTAATGATGATGAAACTTTGTGCTATTAGGAAGTTATCGAAGGTTCTAACAGTGATAAGTGGAAAGAAGCTATGAAGGACGAGATGAAGGCATTAGACAAGAATGCCACATGGGATCTAGTGGAACTTCCTAAAGACAGAAAAACTGTGGGATGTAAATGGGTTTACAAATTGAAAAGGGGTGTCAATGATACAGAGGATAGGTACAAAGAAAGGCTGGTTGCGAAAGGTTTTTCTTAGAAAGCAGGAATTGACTTTCATGAGATATTTTCACTAGTTGTAAAAACTATTTCAATTCGGATTGTGTTAGCATTAGTTGCTTTACTTGATTTAGAATTACAGAAACTAGATGTTAAAACTGCATTTTTAGATGGAGATTTAGATGCGGAGATTTACATGGAACAACCGGAAGGGTGTGTTAAAAATCACAACAATAAATTTGTCTGCAGGCTCAAGAAATCATTGTATGGTCTGAAGCAGTCACCTCGACAATGGTACAAGAAATTTGATTCTTTCATGATGTGTCAAAATTATATAAGAAGTTAATATGATAATTGTGTTTACTTTAAGAAATTGAGTAATGGCATGTTCATTATCTTAGTGTTATATGTTGATGATATGCTTTTAGAAAGAAAAATCATAACAAAGATCAACAGGTTAAAGGCTCAGATGGCTAGGACATTTGATATGAAAGATCTAGGAGCAGCAAGGCAAATTTTGGGCATGGATATTTTCAGAGAAAGGAGAAATGGTAAGCTATGGCTATCACAAAAGAAGTATATTGAGAAAATACTCTTGAGGTTTGGTATGAACAATGTGAATCCTGTTTCAGTCCCTTTAGCTTCCCATTTTAAGCTTTCTTCAAGTTTATGTCCTAACACAAATGAAGAAAAGGAATATCTGTCTCGAATCCCATATGCCAGTGTAGTAGGTTGTTTGATGTATGCGATGGGTTGTACATGACCAAATATTTCACATGCAGTTGGGGTTGTCAGCAGGTATATGGAAAATCCAAGAAAAGAACATTGGTCAGCAGTGAAATGGGTGCTTCGGTATCTGAGAGGCACAAGTGATTATTGTATCACTTATAACAGAAGTTGTGAATTTGTTTGCAATTATGTTGATTCCTATTTTGCAGGTGATTTGGATAAGAGAAGGTCAACCTCATGATATGTATTTACTCTTGTAGGTGGAGCTATAAGCTAGATGTCAAAGCTACAAAACATTATTGCTTTATCCACTATAGAAGCAGAATACATAGCTGCTTCACATGCTTGCAAAGAAGCGGTTTGGTTGAAAGGTTTGTTTGGTGAGTTTGGTAGGTTACAGGACATCATCAAGTTATTTTGTGATAGTCAAAGTGCAATTCACTTGGCTAAAAATCCAGCCTATCATATTAAATCAAAGCATATACCTATTAAGTACCATTTTGTAAGACAGGTTATCACTGAATGAGGTGTCTCTCTTGAAAAAGTGCATACAAAGGAAAACTCTGCAGACATGTTCACGAAACTAGTTTTTGTTAGAGAAGCTACGATGGTGTCTCGCTTCTCTTGGCTTGTAGAAAAGATAAAAATAATAATGGAACGGGATATCACGCTAATTGTTGTCAAGTTCGAGATTTTTGAGATTTATTTTAATTAAATTTGGAGAAAATCTCATGAATGTGACAACAATAGGATTTGTTGCTAAATTGACTCCATCTAATTCTTATGTGGAGTTATTGCATCCTATATTTGTTGTGAGTGAATTTATGATTTAGTTTCTACTCCTAGCTATAAAATGTAAGCCCGTAGAGGAAAATGATGATGAAAAATGTGAGGTGATTGGAATCGATGTGCAGATGAAAAAATCTATTGTTGTAATTCTCCTTTTGCTGAATGAGATTGCCGATGCCCCTGTTTGGTGGACGTAGCCGAGATTGGTTGGGTGAACCACGTTAAATATTCTTGTCTTCTTTGTTTTCTGTTGTGTGGATTTGATTGTTTATTTATGTTCTCTGTTTCTTAACTCAACAATATTTCTCTAATTGAATTGTGATTACATATTATTATAGGTTTGCAGATACATGATTCCATGAATTGGATGTTTTATTTCACATTCTTATGATTATCAAAATATATTTGAATAGATTTAGAATTAGGTAGGTAACCTTGTTTGGATTACTACATTTATATTTAAATTATTCAAAATAATCCAATTATGAATATGTTGACCTAAGAATGAAGCATCAGGATACATTCAACTAGTTTTTTCTTTAACTTTAAGTTTTTTTTCTTGTTAATCATATTGTATATAATTACATTAGTCAAATATTTCTTTTCAGTATAAACTAAATTTCTACATAGATTTATAATTATGAGATAAGGATGATAAGAATTTAGTTTTGAAATGTTTAAAGATCATTAGTAATTTATGCATATTGTGAAGCAAGAAGAATTTACAAGAAAAAATTTAAATAACGTTGATGTAACCTACTTGATGAAATTTTTATAAGGTTGATGTCATAACTCTGAGATTAGTATAGGTCTCACTCTTCTTCTTTTTTCTATTTTATATTTGTCCTAATAAAAAATCTAATAAACTGTATATATCCTCTTGTGGTTTCGACATGTTTTTTTTGATATATTTTTTGATGTCCTTGGGTATCCAACCAATCACTCATAGTTAGTGTGTTAATGAAAGGAACTCTTGTGAATGTTGTTGATGCTCAAATCTTTATGCCCCTGACCATGAGTGAGATAATATCTCATGGATCTTCCTCCAACACATTTCTTCCTCCTCTTTTGGAAAATCAGCAAATTGGTATCTAGGTGAAGTGAGTCATACCATTGGATAATGGATTTTAAGTACAACACATTCATTTCCACTTCTATACATACACCTAACATAGCTCTTAATGTATTGTAGTGCTACTATAAGATTTAGGTAATTGAATGCATATCTTATCCTTATGGCCTTTCTAGAATTTTCTCACCTTTTACCATAACCTTCCATAACACCATATTTTAGGAACCTATTCATTCAATACCATATGAAATGTACTCTATTAGTATTTTCTCAAAGAATCAAGAGTACATGGGATTTTTAAGCTATGAAAAATGGTTAATAAACATGAATTTTGTCTTACAATTTCAACATATACCCACACATTGCAAATTTTATTGTGTTGGGAAATAAACTAGTTAGTCTCCCACATTGCTTCATTTTGCAAGAATAACTAAAAATTCCTTATCTCCACCAATGAAGGGGATGTGTTCCATTCTAGTTCAAAGTGAAGGAGGATTTTGTATTGATATAAATTGAACAACAAGTTATTCAAATCTCTATGGATTTCACACTACATTCTCAAAAAATCTTCTTTTTATGTGTTATACCTTTATACCTAAATATGAGGTGTCTTTCATTCAAATACACTTGATAAGCTAGGCAAGTTGACATGCAAGAAATAATATAATCTATAATATAGTTCCTTCTCTTTTGTTAGTATTATCACCTATTGGTATAGAGATATGAATTAATGGATGGGTAGCCATCCATCCCATTTACCTCTCAAGTTATATATATCCCTCTAAGGGAACTATCCCTTCCTCATGGATCTAGCTAGGTTTTTTTCATTTAGAAAGTTGAGTCCTAATATAGGTATAAGTATCACAACTTGTTTCCATTTTAGTTTCATGTATAGGAGGCTTAACTTCTTCAATTTTCATTTCTTCATCAAATTATATAACTTCTTCTTGAGGCTTTGTTTTTGCCCCCCCATCCTTTGTGTAAATGAACTATGTGCGGTGTTGTGGACCCTTCATTCTATTTTAGATATTCAATAAACTAGGCTAGGTGTTCTAAGTGCTTCAAGATATTGTCTAGCTCATATATCTCTCTTCTTAATTCTAGTGGAATAGAAATTTGTGTGACCCATTACTCTTCATCCTATATTTCAATAATAAAAACTTATTATGCATCTTATAAGTGACCTATGAGGGAGTTGTGAACCCTTCATTCTCTAATAGATATTCATGAAATCGGGCCAGGTGTTCTAAGTGCTGCAAGATATTATCTAGCTCATCTATCCCTTTTATCAATTATAGTGGACTAAAAATTGTTTGACCCATTGATATGAATCCTATATTTCAATAGGAACAACTAAGTTTTCATATGTTTTAATCACTATATACTATTAAAATTACTATCTAACAACAATGGAATCTTCTCTTTAGTGACCTCCTACTAGTTCTTGTGTAGGATAAGAAGAAGGCTTATTTTTCCTCACCCTATCCTATTTATTCCATTGTGGTAGGAGCCTCCTCTCTCTTTTCTTTCTATCTTCTTTTTCCTTTCCTCTTAGTGGCTATTGTGTAGTATTTGCAGAGGCCTCTTCCTTTTACTCACCCTCTTATTGTTCTTGTGTTATAGCAAGAGTCAATTTTCTCTCCTTTCCTTCTACAAGTTCTTTTGTTGTAATAAATGTCTCTTTTCTTTAGAATTTTACTACATTTTAGTCATTCCTGATATTACAATATAGCTTTGGTATCTATACTTTCCTTCTGTCTTGGTTCTTGGGTTGTAGAAGAAGTCTCTTGTTTTTCCTTTCCTTCTATTATTCCTATGTTGAAACAAAAGTCATTTCTTTTTCCCACTCTACTCTTGCTATGGTGCAATAGAAGTTATTTTTTCTCCCCAACCTTAGTTGATTCCAATGTTGAAGAAGAGGTTATTTATATCTTTCAACTTAGTAGGTTCTTGCATTATAGTAGAGGTCTTTCCTTCCTCTCATGGGTGGCTCCCTTCTAGTTTTTGTGTTACAAAAATGGCACTTTCCTAACCTTCAATTGGTTATATGAGGATTTCCATCCTCATAGATGGTTGTGCCCTTGTTTTCTTGGGGACTATTACATCATTTATCCCTCTAGGCATCCTATTTCACGTGGACCAAACTATATTTTTTAGAGGAGAGCTTCCAATGACTACTCTCTCTAGCCTTTTCATTGAATTCAATGGCCAAGTTTTTTTTCCAACTTCCTCCTTTTTAGCACTGCAATTCCTTCCTCTTCCTTTTATGTCCAGATTCCATTCTTAAAGGTTAGACTGTCCTCTTTGAAGTGGAACTGTGTGTAGCCCAAGCATCTCGGTTGACATGCCTCTCCATTAATAATACAATTTCCTCTATCCTCCGTTTCCCTTTTGAAGCATATGGTTGTTCCAAAAGCCCCTCCCATGTGTGTGCTTCTCATCACAATGCATGTATCACTATGAGTTGAAAGAGTCCATGGTTAGAAATGCATGCCATTAGATTTTTAGCTCCTTTAATGTAATGTTCTTGTGCAACCATATAACTAACTAATTATTGATGATTGAGCACGATGGATGATTGAGCATTGATGGAAATGGAGTAAGGAATAAGTGCCGAGATTGCGCTTTCTTGTAGAGTATGCAGGCAATGGCGATGCCGCTTTTTTTATCCACCAAAATTTTAAGGTTCGAATCACCTCCCAATCGAAATCCATTTCTTTTTCCAATCCCTGTGGCGGTTTGAGATCATTATGTGGCTTAATGTTTTTACTGTGGATGAAGTGCACCTCCCCCCTCTCCTTCTCGCAGGATTTTGAAATCGATATTTTGCGACGGATCTGCTATAGGTTTTCTTGAAATCCAATTGAACCGACCCGCCATTTTTTCGGCCATGTTGTCTGCAATCCTGTTTTCCCTTCCCGCCATGACGTTCATAGAAACCGTCCAAACAAGATTCTTATTTTATTCTGTCCACCATAGCATACCACCCGTTCCATTTCTAATTTGTAACTTTAGGTTTACGATATCACATCTAGGGTTTTCTCTTAGGTTTTTGACTTTACATAATCTAATTTTATTTTTATATACATTCAAATATAAAATACAAATTTTCAAAGATACCTACAATCATTTTTCACCTTCATTTCATTGATAAAGTTCAATTATTTGTATCACTTTTGTTCACTTTGTTCTTAATAATTTGGATGAAGCTTCATGCTTGACATAGAAGGTTGAGATATAGTCACATTTAATATGGTCTATAGTGAGTTTGAGCCATTTCTCACACTGATTTTGGAGGAAAAAAATTGTAACTTCCTAAAAGATTAAGTTTATTTTTTAAGTTAAGGTATAATGTTTTAGAGGTTAAATTATTATAATGGATATGTAGAGGTATTAATATTATGTTAAAAGATAGTGAATTCACAAGAAATATTTCTATTTCCTCACTTTATAAGCAATCTCAATATAGTGTAATATTATTTCTATAATTAAAAATATTTTTTTTGCCAAAGAAAATAATACATTTTCTATATAACTAACTAAGAATATAAAACATTTGGTTTATATGCCTAGCATATGGATAAATTTTAGTTATATCTATTAAGATCTAAATATAAAGCTTTAGAGACACAATCTTTTTAGTAGCAGTGAATTACTAAGTTCAACTCAAAGACAATATATTCAAATTCCAAAGGTAACATATTATAAACCCATCTAATATGTAAGATAAATTTCGTTTATATCCATTAAGATCTAAATATAAAGCATTAGAGACACAATCCATTTAGTAGAAGTGAATTATTAAGTTCAACTCAAAATAATGTATTCAAATTCCGAAAGGAAATTTTTATAAAATCATCTAATATAAAAATTATATAGACATAAAACGAGTAAATATAAGTTTGTATTTTGGCATCCTATTGTCCATATATTGTCACATGTATCCCTCAAGGGGATCTTCAAATAAACATTACTCCATAGGAAGTTGTAGGTCTACCCTTTACAAGGCATCAACTATTATATTTTCCTCACCATGCACATTATTGTATGTGATTACTTGAAAGTGATTAGAAACCTCATTTATGTTGAAAAGTGTCAAGAGGTTCGGTCTGTATAATGATTTGTAATTATGAATTTATGTAATGAAGAAGACAAGGATAATAAATTATATTTTGTAATGCTCGCCTCATGGGTTTCATGAGAGAGTTTTTAATATAGGCCAAAAACGTATTCTTGATGTCATTAGAAGCTTTTCATCTTATCATAAATATAATTTAGAGGCATGTATATAAAGTGATGTTACACTTGTAAAGGGAAAAATTATTGATGTATTTGTATGCTCTCTTGAAGTCCAACAAGAAATTGCAACACCTAGGCTAGTGTGGGACGAGGAGGTCCAAGGAGCACCTACACTCGTGTCGCACCACATGACTTAGCAACATCTACACTGGTGTAGACTAAATTTGGTGCATGTATATTCTAATTATCCCTTAATTAAGATGGAAAATAAAATGTAATCTAATCTCAAAATCACTTGTAATAGTTAACTGAGTGTGATAAAGCGAGTTAGCTCATGAATTTAAAGTTGAAGGTAGTTGGTGAGGCATGCACAGTAATTCTAGTTGTAACAGAGTTTGAACTCCAATGGTGCATTAGTTAGTGCAGGTTGTAATCAGTTTAACTCACTTAAGTGAGTTAAAGTCAGTTGTGCTAGTTGTAACTGTTTGTTTCACTAGTGAGAGATCAAGTGAATTAAATATAATTTAATTCACAATTAGTGATCTCACATGAAACTGATGTTTTACTATTATTAGCTGCATGCATGTCAGTTCTAGTGCAGACCCAGTTGAGATCTAGGTGAAAGGGATGTTGAATATGAGTTATAGGATTATTGGGTTGCACCCATGCAACAAAACACCCATTGGATTTCCCATGATCCTTGCTCAGTCAATGAGGGCCAAAATTTCTAAATAATAGGGATTGCATTCCACATGAATTGTGCAAGCAAGGCAGGTTGTCTAGAGGCTGAGAATTGGTGAAGTGTTGGTCAGTTTTTCCCACGACAACGTGAGGCAATTAGTTAAGTACATGATTCTCTTATGATAAGAGTTGTATGTAATTGTTTCATGTATAAATGTTGAATATACAATTGAATATAGTGGGGTTTTGAGCAGCAATCTTTCCCCAGGAAATTATCTATGTTGTGGTTTGATTGATTCTTCTTCGGTTCATGTGATTGAATATTGTGTTTTTAATTCTAAAATTGATTTGTAGATGTCGTTCAGTATCTAGCTTTAGTACATTATTAGATCGGATTGAATCCATGATATACATATAAGCTTTATAATTTATACATGGTATCCGAGGACATGAAATCACAATAGTGGAGGAGGAGCTCAATTTGTGACTGAATAGAATTCGAATTTACAGAATTTTTTTTTGGTGCTATAGCTGATTCAGGATCGAAAGGGCTTTCAATGCCTTGAGATTTTAGTATGCAATCGAGGATGTCTCTAACTATATTTCTTAGAAATAAAGGATGGAGGGAGTACTTGAAGGAAATGGCTTGAAGGAATTCATTCACAATGATGTTCCTAAACCCGTTGTGCCAGATGCTACAAATCTTGATGCATGGAAAAAGGAAGTGGAAAAGACGAGGAGGATCTTATTGGAGAGAGTATGAGAGCACATTGTATCAAGTATCCATGGAAAGAAACATGATATACTATGTGGGAAGCTTTGACACATATATTTCAGAGTAGCAGTGACCATAGAAAATTGGCACTAATAGATAAACTCAGGAAGATCAAGATGGAGAAAGGTGACTCCATGCCAAAATATTTAACAAACTCTGTCCAATGTCGGGATGAGATCGGGAGCATTGGCATTACTGTCCTTGATGATTATTTGGAAAGCCTAGCTCTTCTAGGACTTCCCAAGAGTTGGAATAGATATAAATATTCTGTCAATGGAAGGGAAAATTTTCCATATTTGGAATGACATTGGTCAGATTTGGTGCAAGAGGAGTTCAGACAGAATACAAGAGATGGATCTTCATCTAAGAATTAAGATGAAGAAGAATGTGCTTTGGATTCCAACTTGAAGAAGGGGGAAGGAAAGAAATTCCATTGAAAATCGAGTCTAAAGATGGCAAGAAGTGCAACATGTCTAGAGTGAAGTGTTTTCATTCTCACGAGCATTGGCATTATGCTACTAACTGTCCACAAAATAAGAAGAACAAGAAGGCTTCAGATCTACAGCTGGTGAGGCTTTGGCCTCGCAATTTGAGCTTGAATTCTTGCTCATTGCATGCATGGTGCCAAGTTCAATGGGATTGGTGTGGTATTTGGACAGTAGTGTGGCCTTTCACATGATGAGAGACAAAGAACCTTTTAGTATATTGGAGGAGAAGGACCCTAGATGCATATCAAAATGGGTGATTACGGGCATTACAGTGCTATCAGGATTAGTACCATTACCTTCCAGACAGAGTTAGGTAAACCCTTTCAATTAAAATATGTAATGCATGTACCAGGCCTGAAGAAAATTTTAGTCTCAGTTGCAATGTTGGAGGATATAGGCTATGATGTTATTTTTAGTGAAGGAAAATATTTCTTGCGACACAAAACAAGAGGACAAGCCAAGCACATTGGGATTTGAGTAAAGAATATCTATAAAATTGATGTATATGGGTGCGCAAAATCGATGGGTAAGGCGGAAAAAGTGGTGAGATGGGATGAGGGTGAGCTATGACATAGGAGATTGTGTCATCTTCACCACAAAGCCTTAAAATTCATGTAGTAGATTTCTATGGATCTTCCCAAGGGTACACTTGCATAGTTAGAAAAATGCAAGGGATGGACTACAGGAAAATATGTAAAGGCC
>CM076574.1:1350592909-1350727589 GCA_034641835.2 Pinus albicaulis | reverse complement strand
ACCTTTCATGAGAAGGAAAACCGAGCCTTAGGGATCCCTCAAAGAGTTCACATACACGTGTGTGGACCATTCTCTCTTAATTCAAAAACAAAGCATAAGTACTATTTGATATTTGTTGATGAATTTTCTTGGAAGTGTTGGATCTACTTCATGCAAAAGAAATATCTTGAGTTCAAATAATTGGTGGAGAAAGACATGGGAAAGAAACTGAAGGCTCTTTAATGGCAGTGTGGGTGCATGCGTTAAGGAGAGCTGCTCAAACATGGTTAACATGTTCTCTAACTCATGAGGAATTAGTTCCTCGTCTTCTATTCCACTCTCAGTCATCAAAATTTATTAAATCTACTTGATAAAACTAAATAAAGAGACAGGCGGAAGCAAAAGTCCCCTTTTCCCTTCATAACATAATAATGCACTTTAACAAATGTTAAACCCTTTCGGAATGAATATTTAGCAACCTTTGGCAATGTAATAAAAACCTTCTAAAAAAATGTTTAAACCCTCTCGGCAATGTATTTCCAAACTTCCAACTCTTAATAAAGCTCCATTTAAATAACATTAAAACCTTCGGAAATATTATAAAGCACTTAAACCAATGTTTAAAGACCTTCGAAACAATATTCAAAACCTTCGGAAATTAAACTTTCGAAAATGATTCCGGACTTCAAACCCTTAATAAAACTTTGTTGAATAAATTCCATTGGGTCCATATCTTTTTAAACCTCTGTGCAAATTTCCGACACGAACATCGTCGGACCTCCAACGCATAAGATCGAATGGTTATCTCATAGAATTAGTCCCCGCACTTTATCACTGAAAAGCAACGCGAAATAGGTGGTATTGTTCTAGTGACGTGTCGTGATACTATTCGATTACATTCAATTGAATTAAAACTTCTCACAACCCAAAAGTGACGCAAAAAGAATGCCTAGTTTCTTGAAAACTTCTTGTCCTTCAAATTTTGATTTAATCGCGATTTAAACATAAATTTTTTCGTTGTTTTACAGTTTAATTTCAATTTTTCTGAAACCCTCCTTTTCCGCTGCAAACTCAACAAACATATATCGATTATCAGATAACCAATCTCAAGCCAAGAAAACAAAATTTCTTCAATTTCCTCCTGAATCCTTTACACAAAAGCTAATACCCTAAAATTCTACACAGAATATATAAATCAAATGGAATTTCGAAGGGTTGAAACCCGTCAGGAACGTTCCAAGCAATAACAGATAAATGAAATTCTGCAATTTTATTAAAAACAGAGGAAAAACCCTCTAAATCAATTCTTCCACGACCCAATTTGATTTCCTCCTTCTCATAGGTTATATTTATAGGTTTTTACATAACATTCGACCTCTTCTTGAGGATTGAATTCTTCAAATTTAGATAAAATCCTAATTACATAACATCTTCCTTAAATCTATCAACTGAAGGCTAAATATGCCTAATCTAATCTAAAACTGCTCAATCTTCCTAAATACTAGTTCAAACCTATCTAGTACAACTGTAAATTGAGAGCTAAAGGTACCAACACCTTTCCTTGTAACTTTTTTTGGATTTTTGGAATAATTAATGAGCCTTTTGTCTCTAAACCTCATGCTCCTACATCAAACTCGTGAGGACAAAAAGCTTCATGGGCTCTTGTCCATGAGCTCCTCCACAGAACTGTCCAATTTCTGCAGCATGGTTTCTATCATCTAGGTAGCATCCTAAATTGGCTGATCCCTCCACTTGATCAAATATTGAAAATACTCCTATCCCGTGGTCTTCTTAAAGACTTTCTTGTCTAATATCCTCTCTCGCTATAGTGTCTTTGCTGTGGGTAACTGTTTTACCCTGTCAATATGTTATGTGTCTTCCGGTCTGTCATCTGTGCCATCATATTCATATCTGTACAAATCAGCAACATTGAATATTTGAGATATTCCAATATCAGATGGTAATTCAATTTCATAATAATTTGCAGAAAACTTTCTCAATATCCTGCATGGTCCTATCTTTTTGAATTTTAACTTGTTATACTCCCTCTTTGGAAATATTTATTTTCTTAAGTATGCTAAAACCAAATCACCAACTTCAAAATTAACTTCTCTTTTTCTCAAATCTGCTTTTTTTTTTGTACTTGATGTTGTTGTCTTGTAGCTGCTTCTTTACGTGTTATGCATTGCTTGAATTTCTGAAGCAAACTCTTCTCCTTCAACACTTCTCATTTCTGCTTTTCCCAAGTTTCTCAATTCAGATACTCCTTTTGGGTTCATTCCATAAACTATATGGAATGGACTCTGTCGTGTACTTTTGTTAGGTGAACCATTATATGCATACTCTGCCTGTGGTAAAATATGATCCCACTGTTTAGAATGTTCCCCTGCAAAACTTCTTAAAAGATTACCCAAACTCATATTCACTACTTCAATCTTCCCATCAGTCTGAGGGTGATAAGCTGAGCTGAAACTCAGTTGAGTACCAAGCTTCTTCCACAATGTCCTCCAAAAATGACCAACAAATCTGGTATCTCTATGAGAGACAATACTTTTAGGTAACCCATGTAATCTGACAATCTCCTTGAAAAACAAATTGGCAACATGAGTAGCATCACTGGTTTTATAACATGGAATAAAATGTGCCATTTTTAAAAATCTGTCAACACAACATAAATTTCATAATTTCCTCTCTGTGTCTTAGGCAATCCTAAAACAAAATTCATACTTACCATATCCCAAGGTCTGTCTGGAATAGGTAATGGAATGTACAAACTTGCATTTTGACTTTTCCCTTTTGCATATTGACAAATTTTACAATTATTCACATACGTTTCCACCTCAAATCTCATCTTTGGCCAAAAATAAAAATGACTTAGTTGCTTATAAGTCTTATCAACACCAAAATTTCTAGCAAGTCCACCACTATGTTTCTTCCTAATTAAATTTTCTCTCATAGAACAATTTGGTATGCACAATTGATTTATTCTGAACAATAAACCCTCTTGCAAGAAATAATCTAACCACTGATTTCTGTCTATCACAACAGGATTACAACATGCTTCAAATGCTTCTTCGAAATCCAAATTTGTTTTATAGATTTCTTTAATAAAATCAAAACCTAACACTTCAATTTGAATTTCTTGAACAAGAATGCTTTTCCTACTCAAGGCATCAGCTACCTTGTTTGCTTGACCACTTATATGCTTCAATAAAAAGCTAAAACTTTAAAGATATTCAATCCATTTCCCATGTTTTTGATTCAGTTTAGGTTGTTGCATAATATATTGTAAAGAAATATGATCTGAATATAGCACAAATTCTTTAGACATTAAATAATGTATCCACTTCTTCAATGACTATACAATTGCATAAAATTCCTTGTCATAAGAAGAGTACTTCCTTCTTGTCTCATTCAGCTTCTCACTGAATGTTAGGTTCGTATATTACTAGTATAGTCCCTTATTATTATACCCTTGTAACCCCCATATTGTTATTATTGTGCCCTTAATTTATTATTGTTACGTCAGCTAGGATTACATTGTGGCCCCATGGACTCGTATATATAGAAAGGATGTTTTGTAATTTTTCATTCATGTAATGTATTGGAGGTTTCCCCCTCGAAGTGGCTTATTTCTAAAGCGTTGATATATCTTTTGTTCTATTTTTGGAGTTGTTTTCACAACATTTGGTATCAGAGCTTTGGATTCTAAGGTTTCGCTGCTCCAAACAGGTCATTGTGGCATTTTTGCTATAACGTTTTTTCTACAAAGCTTCAGAAGCTGAAATTTTTAGTGTGCGAAGCCGAAAACTTGAGGAACATCATCAAAACATTTTAGAGCTTGGTTCACAATATTTTCAGAGATATGATCTGTGGAAGTTAGGTTTTTTTCCAGGCTCCTCAATTTAATCTAAACAGGTCATCGTGGAATTTGCGCTATAATGTTTTTTCTACAAAGGTTCAGAATCGGAAATTTTTAGGTCGTGAAGCTAAAATCCTGAGGAAACTCGTCAAAACATTTCAGAGCTTGGTTCACAATATTTTCAGAGATATGATCAATGGAAGGTAGTGCGTTTTCAGGCTCCTGAATTTCATCTTAAAGAGGTTATCATGGGAAAATATTCATAACTCTCTCTCTGAGCATCGGATTGGAGTGCCGTAAAAAGTGGTTACAAGCACACACAATTTAGTTTCTTCGTTATCAATTTTAGAGCCAAAGGATGAAACAGTGACATGTGGAAAGTCATACAACTTCGCTCTATTGAACCAGTCCAAAATTGGATCATTGTGGGAGATTGGACATAACTTTGTCTTGAAGAATCCAAATCATATCAGTCCTGTGGCATTGGAAGAAGCTTTAGAGGGCTACTACGGGGCTAAATTTCAGATATTGAGGATTCGCAATTATAGAGATAATTCAATTTCAATATCGAGCTCCTCAAAATCAAGTAAAAGGTGTGTATTTGTTTTCCGAATTGCATAAGTCTTGTTTGAAGAATCAAGTTGAATTGATTCCAAGGGAATATTGTAGAATATATATGAGTATTGGATTATAAAATGGCCCCTAAAAATAATTCAACACCCATTAAGCCTTTGGAAAGCTCTACTATGACTCATGAAGACAAAGAATGGCAACATGACATATCAAAATTACAAGAGCAAGTGCAACAAATTTCGCTCTCGCAAAGAGGAACAAAAAATGACATGGAATTTTTTAGGAAAGGCGTGGAATCTAAGATGGATGGTTTGAAGAATGGCATGGAATCTAAGATAGATGGCATGGAGTCTGGTATGGAATCTAAGATGGATGACATGGAAGCTAAGATCGATGAGAAAATGGAAAACATGAAGAATGTTCTAAAAGAAAACATGGAAGGTTTGACAAAGTTGATACAAGAAATGTTTCCTAATGGTGAAAACATGGTAGACGAAACTCATGATGTGAACAAAATAGATGTTAATCGTGATTTCTTAAAATCTAACGTTGGCGGGAAGAACCACCATATTCAAAAAATGGATATGAGGAAGTTTGATGGAAAGGATCATGTAACATGGACACTACAGATTGAGCAATATTTTGATCTCCATCATGTGCAAAACACACAAAAGGTACGCATTGCAACTTTACATTTAGAAAAAAATATATTTGTATGGTATCGATGGCTTTTCTCCAGTAAAAAAATTGTCACTTAGTCAATTTTTACGGAGGAAATGATAGCACGTTATGAGGATACAAAGAGCAACACCTTCTTTAACCAATTGATAAATCTCAAACAAAAGGGTTTAATGGGGGACCACATTGAGGACTTCCAAAAATTGAATATAAGGGTAACTGATATTCTAGAGGAACACAAGATTGATCTCTTCATAGGTACTTTAAAGGATAACATCCAACATGAAGTTCGAGTTTTGGAACCTGATTCATTAGAGAAGGCATTCAAGTTGGCAAGAAAAATTGAATGTAAAATTATGGAGACAAGGAAGCCTACCACTCACTTCTATAAATAAGGAAGTGTTGCTACTCCTAGATTTCCACAACCTACAAGGTTGACACCACAACAATTGGAAGAAAAAAGAGAAAAAGGGATTTGCTACAGTTGTGATATGAAATACACTAAAGGACATAAGTGTGCTGAGAAGAAATTATTTTACATAGATCATGAAGAGGAAGAAGAAAATGAACAAGAAGAGGATATACACCAGGAACCAACCCAAGAAGAGGAAGAAATGAGTCTGACCATATCATGTAATGCATTGGCAGGAATTACCACTCCTCAAACTCTCAAAATAGAAGGAAATATAAAGAACAAAAATTTAATAGTGTTTATTGATTCAAGTAGTACCCATAATTTTATTCATTGTAAGGTAGCCAAGGAATTGAATTGTTTCCTATACCCAGCACCAGAATGTCAAGTGATGGTTGCAAATGGAGGAACTATAAATTTCTCTGGAAAATTCCATAATATAAAGCTAACCATGGGGGAATATGTATTGAATAGTCCAATGCTTTCCATTTCTATGGGAGGTGTTGATGTTATACTAGGAGTACAATGGTTACAATCTTTGGGGACTGTAGCTTTTAATTTTCAAGAAATTTTCTTGAAATTTTTTTTAGAAGGAAAGGAAGTCAAATTACGGGTTATTGTAGAGAATCTGGGAATGATAATAAGCTCTAATGTCATGAAAAAGCGTGTAAAGAAAGAACAGTGAATCATAATTGCACAATTATGCTCGCTAGAAGTTCCAACGTCAAAATCATCTATTTTGCAAATCTCCAAAAAGTCTTGGAAAATCATTCCAATGTTTTTGAAACTCCAAAAGGACTCCCACCTTTTCATGATCATGATCATGCTATTCATTTTATATCAGGAAGTGTTCCTCCAAAAATCAAGCTTTATAGATATCCTTATGTCCAAAAGAGTGAAATTGAACATATTATTGTAGAAATGTTAGAGGTGGGTATAATTCAACCTAGTCAAAGTTCTTTCTCTGCTCATGTAGTATTGGTACAAAAGAAGGATGGATCATGGCGCATGTGTCCGGATTATAGGTAGCTCAATAAGCTCACCATTAAAGATAAATTTCCCATTCCTGTGATTGATGAACTATTGGATGAATTACATGGAGCAATTTATTTAACCAAATTGGATCTTCATTCAGGGTATCATCAAATTAGAATGAAGACTGAAGATATTCCGAAAATAGAATTTCGAACTCATGAATGTCATTATGAATTTTTTGTCATGCCTTTTGGCATTACCAATGCACCTTCTACATTTCAAGGGTTGATGAATTCCATTTTCAAACCCTTCCTTAGAAAATTTGTGCTAGTATTTTTTGATGATATACTAATATACAGCAGGTCTTGGGAGGATCATGTTCAACATGTTGATAGGGTGCTCAAACTATTGTAGGAGAAATACTTATATGCAAAAACATCCAAATGTTTCTTTGGAGTAAAAGAGGTGGAATATCTGGGTCATATTGTATCTCACAAGGGTGTTAATGTAGAGCCTAACAAAATTAAAGCCATTAAGGAATGGAAAGTCCCCACAGCCATAAAGCAATTGCAATGATTTCTCGGGTTGACAGGGTATTATCGAAAGTTTGTTAAGAATTATGGGAGAATAAAAACACCTCTAAAAACATTATTGAAGAAAGATGCATTTTCATGGACTCCTAAAGCAACTAAGGCCTTTGAACATATTAAAGAGGTAATGTGCCTAGCACCAGTCTTAGCTACACTAGACTTCACAAAAACCTTTATTGTGGAATGCGATGCCTCAGGAAATGAAATTGGTGTTGTTTTAATGCAAGAAGGAAGACCCATTTCTTTTGAAAGTCGTCCAATCAAAGGAAAGTATTTACAGAAACCTATTTATGAGAAGGAAATGTCAGTAATACTGCATGCACTAAAGAAATGGAGAACTTACCTAATGGGAAGACACTTCAAGGTAAAAAATGATCATGATAGTCTTAAACACTTTTTGGAACAAAGACTATCTTCAAAAGAGCAGCAAAAATGGGTCACAAAGATGTTGGGTTATGACTTTGATATAATAAACAAAAAAGGGAAGCTCAATGTTGTTGTAGATGCACTCTCAAGAAAGAATGAAGAGTTGGAAGCATTGCTTTGTGCCATTTCTATTATCCAACCATATTGGATAACCGAAGCAAGAGATGTATGGAAGAAGGAGGAAGAAATGTGGACACTCATTCAAAAGTTGCAGCAAGATCCTAGTACATCTGATACATTTAGTTGGAAAAATGATTCCTTATGGTATAAAGATCGCTTATATCTTTGTAAGAATTCCCAACTAAAACAAAAGATTCTTTTGGAATTGCACACTTCTCCTTTGGGAGGACACTTAGGATTTTTGAAAACTTACCACAAGGTGAAGAAAGATTTTTTTGGGATGGCCTTAAACCTGATATTCAAAAGTTCGTGGCAGAATTTTTGGTTTTCTAGCAGAATAAAGTTGAGACAATTAAGACCCTGGGTCTTCTACAAAGTTTATCCATTCCAAGTCAACATTGGGAGGAGATTTCAATGGATTTTATCACAATTTTACCTAAGTCTGAAGGAAAGAGTGTCATCATGGTGGTAGTTGATAGAATTACCAAGTATGCACACTTTTGTGCATTATCTCATCCATTTAAAGCAAGTATAGTTTCTACTACATTTATGGACACAATTCAAAAGCTACATGGAAACCCAAAGGTTATTGTGAGTGACAGAGATCCCATTTTTACCGTAAATTTTTGGACGGAGTTATTTTCTTGTTTGGGTACTCAATTAGCTCATAGCTCATCTTATCATCCTCAATCTGGTGGTCAAACTGAGATAATAAAGAAATTGTTGGAAGGATATCTTCATTGTTTTATATCTGATAAGAAAACGCAATGGGTCAAGTGGTTACCTCTAGCTGAATGGTGGTATAAAACTTCCTTCCATACTGCAGAAAAAATGACCCCATTTATGGCACTTTATGGATATCATCCACCATCCATCACATCATCTTTAAGAAAAAATTCGAAGGTTCAAGCAGTGGAATATCACATCAAGCATCGACAAGAAGTTCTCCAACTCTTAAAGGACAACCTGAATTTGGCACAAAATCAAATGAAACAACATGCATATCAACATAGAAGCGAGAGAAGTTTTGATGTAGGAGCTTCCTGCTTCTTCACGAGTGCATCCAATTTTCCATGTTTCGTGCTTAAAGAAGGTTATAAGTGAAAATCTTCCAGTTCAAACCATGTTGCCAGAACTTGACGAGGAAGGAAAAATCATATTGGAACCTGAAGTGGTCATGGAAACAAGAACTCGATAGCTGTAGAATCGATCAATTTCAGAGTATCTCATCAAGTGGAAGAACTTACCCACTGAAGATTCTACATGGGAGGATGAGAATTTTATACAGAAGCACCCAAAGCTACTCAAGCGTTGAGGACAACACTTTTTTGAAGGAGAGGGGCATGTTAGGTCCTTATATTACTAGTATAGTCCCTTATTATTGTACCCTTCTAACCCCCATATTGTTATTATTGTGCCCTTAATTTATTATTATTAGGCCACCTAGGATTACATTGTGGCCCACTAGGATTACATTTTCGCCCCATGGACTCCTATATATAGAAAGGAGGTTTTGTAATTTGAATCATCCAAGAATTGTTCATTCGTGTAATGTATTGGAGGTTGCCCCCTCGAAGTGGCTTATTTCTAAGGCATTGATATCTCTTTTCTTATATTTTTGGAGCTGTTTTCACAACACTGAAATATGCTACAAGTCTATCTTCTTGACTTAATACAGCTCCAACAGCTTTCCCACTGGCATCACATTTCCCTTGAAATGGTTTATTAAAATCAGGTAAAACTAAGACAGGTTTCTCAGTTATATTTTGCTTTAAGAACTGAAAATTTATTTCAGCTTCAACAGTCCACTTGAATGGTTATTTGTCCTTATTTATGGTTTCAATGATAGGTGCATTGATCTTACTAAAATTCCTTATGAATTTTCTATAAAAGCTAGCATGACCATGAAAATTTCTTACCTCAAAAACATTTTTAGGTGAAGACCACTCCACAATTACCTTTATCTTCTCTAGATCCATTTTTTATCCTTCAGCATAAACAACAAAACCTAGATATACCAATTCTTCTTTCATGAATGAACATTTCTTTAAATTTACCAGTAACTTCTCTTGATTTAACTTCCTTAAGACATAATTAATATTTCTCCAGTGTTCTTCCTTTGTTTTTCTATAAATTAATATATCATCCAGATATACTATTGCAAATTTACCAATAAATTCCTTCAATACTTCATTCATAAGCCTCATAAAGGTACTATGTGAATTTGATAAACCAAAAGGCATTGCCATCCATTCATACAATCCCGCATTTGTTTTAAAGGCTATTTTCCATTCATCTCCTTCCCTTATCCTAATTTGATGATAACCACTTTTCAAATCTAGTTTTGAAAAATATCTTGCTCCACTCAAACAATCCATAAAATCTTCAATTCTAGGTAAAGGAAATCTATACTTGATTGTTATCTTGTTGATTTCTATTGAATCAATGCACATTCTCCAACCTCCATCTTTGTTCATAATTAATACTGTAGGTATTGCACAATGACTCAAACTTTCTCTGATCAAACCTTTGTCAACCAATTCCTTCACTTTCTTTCTGATTTCTTCATTTTCTGTAGGAGTCATTTTGTAAGCTTATTTGTTTGGAAATTTGTTCCTAGAATCAAATCTATCTGAAGGATGATTCTTCTTACATGTGGTAATTCATGAGGCAAATCATCCATAATAATATCACAATAACTCTCCAACATTTCTTGAATTTCAATTGCAAAATCAGAATTTTTTGTAGAAGTAAATACTACCTTAGGTTTGCAAACTAAAGCAAAATTTACCTCATCATATTCAATCTATTGCAAGTATTCTTTTCCACTCAACAATAAAGCCTTTGGATCAGAATTTTTACTTGATGCATATTCTTCTTCCACAGGTAACAATGTTTGATTCATACCATCTTTGAAAAATTGTAAGTGTTTCTCTTTCCATGATGTACTGCTGCTCTGTCATACTGCCAAGGTCTACCCAACAATATGTGACACACATCCATAGGCATCACATCACCCATGATTTTATCTTTGTAACTTCCCATTTGAAATTCTATTTCACATTGTTCCTTTACTACCAGTTGATGTCCTTTCTGAAGCCATGACACCTTGTAGGGTGTTGAATTTTCCCTTGTCTTCAATTTCAACTTCTCTGTCACCTCTGTAGAGACCAAATTATCTGTACTGCCACTATCAATTACCAATTGACAGCATTTCCCTTGAACTTTGCACACACTTCTGAAAAAATTATTTCTCTGTGTTGGTTCAACAACTTCCTTTTTTTGTTTTAACAAAACCTTGCTAACGACCAAAGATTCTCCTTTATCTGGCACAATTTCTTTCTTTGTTATATGCAACTTTGCTTCTTCTTCTTCAGTCTGAGCAACAATTTCATTTCTTTGATTTTTCCTCACATTCTCTGGACACTCATAGGCTCTATGTCCTAGTTTGTTACATCTGTAACATCTGACTTCTCTTCCTCTATTTCTGCCTCCTCTTCCTCTATAAGGACTCCTTCTGCCACTTGTATCACCTTTTGTGGGTGCATATTGAGGTGAGGTGTTGCTAGCTCAATCTCTTGGTGATGTAGATCTTCCTCTACCACCTTGACTTCCTCTTCCTCGAAAAGTACCTCTTCCTTTGGCAGATTGCTTTCTTAGGAGTTTTTCTTCAGCTTTTAAGGCCATTTGGTAAGCCTCTTCTACTTTTTTAGAAGACAATATACTTATCTCATCTTGAATCTCCATCTTGAGACCATTTATATACTTGTAAATCTTCTCTACTGTATCTTGAATTTGTCCTGCTCTTATGCTCACTTTGTAAAATTCTTCTGTGTATTATTTTATTTTCATTAATCTCTTTCTAAGATTCTACATTTGTCTAAATAATGGAAGCTGATAATCACTAGGCAAAAACTTACCTCTAAGCTTTGTCACCATTATGTTCTAATTCTTGATTGGTTTCTTACCAACTCTCCTTATTTCTGCTTGTACTCCATCTCACCAAAGTATTGGATGTCCTTTCAACCTTGTGACAACAAACTTAACTCTCTTTTCTTCACCCATCTCTTCATAATCAAAGCATTTATTCATTTCATTGATCTAGTCAATCAACTCTTCTGGATTCAATCCTCCTGCAAAAGATGATACTTCAAGTCTAGGCTTGGATGTAGATCCTAAAAATGATTTAAAGAATCTCATATCAGGAGTAAGCTCAACATTTTCTTCTTCTTCTTCTTCTTCAGCTTCAGGTTCACTGACATCATCAGGATCTCTTTGTTGTCCTGCTTCTATTGCTCCAAATCTGGCTTGAATCTGCTGCATAGTCTCCAGTACTTTAGCATTTGCAACTCGTCTACCTCTTATTCTACCAACACCACCTCCTCTACCAATTCTGACAACCATATTGGATTTCTTTTTCTGACTTTTGGAAGCTTGTTTAGTGTCTGAAAAATGCTCTGAAGACTGCTCTGATACCACAAATGATGGCAGTTTGGGTGCAAGCCTTAAGAAGAGCTTCTCAAACTTGGTTAAAATGTTCTCTAACTTAGGAGGAATTATTTCCTGGTCTTTTATTCCTCTTTCGGTCATCAAAATTTATTAAATCTGCTTGATAAAACTAAATAAAGAGACAGGCGGAAGAAAAAGTCCCCTTTTCCCTTCATAACATAATAATGCACTTTAACCAATGTTAAACCCTTTCGAAATGAATATTTAACAACCTTCGGAAATGTAATAAAAACCTTTTAAAACAATTTTTAAACCCTCTCGGAAATGTATTTTCGAACTTCCAAATCTTAATAAAGCTCCATTTAAATAACATTAAAACCTTCAGAAATATTATAAAGAACCTAAACCAATGTTTAAAGACCTTCAGAACAATATTCAAAACCTTTGGAAATTAAAATTTCGGAAATGATTCCCGACTTCAAACCCTTAATAAAACTTTATTGAATAAATTCCATCGGGTCCATACCTTTTTAAACCTCCACGCAACTTTTCGATGCTAACATCGCCAGATCTCCAATGCATAAGATCGAACGGTTATCACATAGAATTAGCCCTCATACTTTATCACCCAAAAGCAACGCGAAATAGGTGGTATTTTGCTCGTGACGTGTTGCGATACTATTTTCTTGCATTCAATTGAATTAAAACCACTCACAACCCTAAAGTGGCGCAACAATAGTGTCTGGTTTCTCGAAAATCACTTGTCCTTCAAATTTTATTTTAATTGCGGTTTAAACACATATTTTTTCGTTGTTTTACAGTTTAACTTCAATTTCTCTGAAACCCTCCCTTTCCGCTGCAAACTCAATAAACATAGATAGATTATCGGATAACAAATCTCAAGCCAAGAAAACAAAATTTCTTTGATTTCCTCCTGAATCCTTTACACAGAAGCTAATACCCTAAAATTATACACAAAAGATATAAATCAAATGGAATTTCGAAGGGAAGAAACCCTCTGGGAACTTGCCAAGCAATAATAGATAAATGAAATTCTGCAATTTTATTAAAAACAGAGGAAAAACCCTCTAAATAAATTCTCCCACGGCCCAATTTGATTTCCTCCTTCTCAGAAGTTACATTTATAGGTTTTTACATAACAGTCGACCTCTTCTTGAGGATCGAATTCTTCAAATTTAGATAAAATCCAAATTACATAACATCTTCCTTAAATCTATCAACTAAAGGCTAAATATACAGAATATAATCTAAAAATTCTCAATCTTCCTAAATACTAGTTCAACCCTATCTAGTACAACTGTAAATTGACAGCTAAAGGTACCAACACCTTTGCTTGTAAATTTTTTTGGATTTTTGGAATAATTAATGAATCCTTTTGTCTCTAAGACTCATGCTCCTGCATCACTCATAGGAGCGAAAATAGTGGTGAGTATATCTCCAAAAAATTCAAGAAATTTTATAGCAAAGAAGGAATTCAAAGAGAACTGATAGCGCGTGACAACCCACAACAGAATGGGGTCGCTGAAAGAAAGAACATAACGATTATGGGTGCAACAAGAATGATGTTGCATGATTAGGGCCTACTATTGCATCTGTGGATGGAGGCATATAACACAATGGTATTTGTGTAGAATCGTTGTCCTCATAGGATACTTGGAATCAGTACAAAAGAAGAGGCTTTTACTGGTAAGAAACCTCATGTTTCACACTTAAGATTTTTGGCTCATCTGTTTATCTGCATGGGACCAAAGACGCCAGGAAGAAGCTCGAACCAACACCTAAGATTGGGATTTTTGTGGGGTGCATTGAAACTCCCCACAACTCTTAGGTGTATTTTCCAAACAACAAAATGAGTGTTGTGAAACGAGATATAAAATTTTATGAGGAGAAACCCATGCGATTGTCACTTGATAGGGAGGTGTATTTTCATGCAGAGGACGAAATACTAGCTACTAAGGATGAGGCTCAATATATGGAGTAGCAACATGTGGAGGATCATGGAGTGGGAGAAAACACTCATACAGAGCCATCCACCAGAAATGGTAGAAGGCGCACCACAGAAGCTGATATATTGAGACTTGATGCAACAGACATCACAAACAAAGACAGTCTCAAGACAAGTTTACTAGATACATGGCTCTTATGAGAGAGTGTATTGTGACAGACCCACCTTCATTTCAGGAGGAAGTGGAGCAACCAATTTGGTTTGATGCAATGGTGGAGGAGTATGACTCCATTTTCAAGAACAGTGCATGAGAGATTGTCCCAAGACTGATCGGCAAATTAGTGGCTGGATCTAGATGGATCTACAAGGTAAATCAAGCTTCTCATTGGAGTGTGTAGAAGTAAAAGGCCAGATCTATGGCCCGGGGATTCTCACATATTGAGGGGATCGACTATGCTGAGACCTTTGCACGAGTTGTAAGGTACTCTTCCATTAGATCCATCCTTACACTCTCAACACAGATGGGGTGGTGCATTCATCAGATGGATGTGAAAACTACTTTTCTGAATTGAGTTATTGAGGAATAAGTGTACATAGAGCAGGCATAAGGCTTCGAGATATTTGACAGTGAGTCACATGTGTGTCAACTCAAGAGGGCACTGCATGGAGTGAAGCTTCAAGGCTTCATGGATGCAGATTCTGCATGCAGTTGATCAAAGAGAAAGAGGACATCACGAGAGATCTTCAGCATAGGATCAATAACAGTTTCTTGGTATAGCAGGAAGCAGCAATCTATGGCACTTAGTTCAGTGGAGGAAGAGTACATGCGAGGAAGTCAAGATGCATGTGAGGCCATCTAGATGAGAAAGATCCTAGTTGGTTTGTTTGTTTTTCACATGGATCCGACAGTGATATATTGTGATAAAGAGAGTTGCATTAAACTCTCGGTTGATAGTGTGTTTCATGATAGATCCAAGCACATAGACATACGGTACCACCATCTCAGAGATTGTGTGCAGAGGTTCATAATGTTACTTCAATACATTCCTATGGAAGATCAGGATGCAGATATTCTCACGAAGACGCTCACGAGGAGAAAATTTTAATACCATAGAGACATGATCGGGGTGAAGGATAACCCTTTCTTGTTGAGAGGGAGTGTTGAATTCGAACAAGAAATTTCAGCACCTACACTAATTTGGGATAAGGAGGTCCAAAGAGCACCTACAGTAGTGTGGGACTAGGTTAGTTAGAAGGCCTACTGGAGGCTAGTGGAGTTACCAAGTGGATGCGGTTTACTGCTTTGAGGGTTGGCTTGTTGTCCACCATCAAAAATTCAAAAACCAATCTAGAGACGTTTTTGGTGTTCTGAGTTTCTTATGTAACACTAATATTTCAATGGATTTTCTCCAGTTTAGTCATCATATTGCTAGAATGGTGAATCAATTAGATACTATTCCTCGCTAACACTTTATTTTCTAATTTTGACAAGGGTTTGAGAGCTGTTAAGGTATACTTAGGATGTTATTGACTCAAAAGTCCCATCTTGATAGCCATTATGTTAGGTCCCCGTAATTTATTAGATTGGCAATACCAAATGTACACGAATAACATAAAACTAGTCTTTGGAGTCCTAAGACCTAGCCTTCCTCGACTCAGAGAGGGCTCTCTCTATGTTTTTGTAGAATATTTAACTTGTTTGATTTTAGGATTTTGATTTTAGGATAGTTATAGGGAGTAGGGGTTGCTTGTTTATTTGTTTGGTTGGTTTGATAATTTGTCAATAATAATAGGTAGAGTAAGAGAGAATCAATCTATTAGGCTATGGAGTCTGCAAAGGTCTTGAAAAGTGAAAAAATAACTCAAGGGTGTTTCATAGGGAAAATTAACAGGGCCAAAAGGATCTAATTAGGTTTTTTGTGCATGAAATTAACATGGAGTTGTGAATACAATAGGTTAAAGGGAAATTAAGTATCCTTTAACACACTAAAAACAAGAAAATTTTTCAATATGAAGCATAGTAAAACTTCAAGAGCAATAATGGATTCTTCAACCAGATAGTACAAGCTGACCTCAAAACAATAGATAAGTAAAATTAGAGACCAGTTAAGGGTTACATGAACATTAATTTCAAACAAATAGAACTTCAAAAATAATATTCCAGTAAAACTAAATAACATTTAATGATTCTTTAATTAAACTTCAAGGAAGAAAACATAGACATCAAAGGAGGCAGGTAGAAGTATGGTGCCAAGAAATCATATCCTATTCTCTAATTTTTGTCCTATGACCATGAACATAATGAGAATTGAAGAAAAAAAATACAAAGGTGGAATACATCACCAACCAACAGACCACATGAATCCTAGGAATGTGTTCAATCCATATATGCTCAGTCCAAAGCCATCACAACACAACAAAGCCAATTTCACCAATAAACTCGAAGTCTATATCATATCATGCTCAGTAACCAACCAACATTTACAATGAGTCCTCAATGTATTATTTAACTAGCAAAGAGGACCAAAATCCTAACTAGGGTTTTAGAAACCATTAATTACTCATAAATGTCACTTTTTTCCTTTGGGACCATGCAAGGCCCAAGGCATAAATATCCTAATTCATTAAATGCAAATATCTTCTACACCAATTTTGGCAAGAAAATTAACATTGAGGCTTCCCAATAACTTCAAAAATATCTACTAGTGTGTTTTTTTGACTTTTTGCAAGGGTGCAACACTGAGGTTCAAGGGCATAGCACCAAGGCCGAGGGTGTAGCGCTTGCACCAAAAAAACAAGTCATCTTGCAGCTGACTGTTGAAGGCGTTCCCGGTGTCCAAATGAGCTCCATGATAACTCATTGCCAAGCTTGTCAAGTCAACATTCAAAAACTTCCTTTTGTTTTTTTATTGGACGTCATTTACCTACTCAAAAGCTAAATCTCCTAAGACTTTTCAAGGCACAACACCATCTCCGAAAATAGGGCAAAATGGTGATTTTTACATGTTGTTGACCCTTTTGGAGGACCAAATTTGCTCCAAGTGATATGAAATTTTGTGTTTGTGATGTACTTGGCGAGAGGAACCAAAAAATTTAAACCACTCATTAAGAAAGTGCCCCAAAAAAATGCACAATGTCGGGGGTGCTCTGCCCTTGGCCCTCCAAAATATTAAAAAAACCAAAATTATCAAAAGTTGCCAAAATTTTGAATTTTCCTTGCTTATTATGTTTGGGATGCCTGTAGGGATGCATCAACAAGGATTTCAAGGTTTTATTTTCCTTTTTCCTCCTTGAGGGCTTTTATTTTAGCAAGGGCTCTTTTGAGCTTGGCCCATGCCATTTTATTTCTTAAGGCATAGTGCTTTGCCATTTTCTTCAGAAGGCCAAGTGTTGTGGAGGTAAATCCCCTCTGCAGACAAAGGTGATCCCTACTAGCCCAGATCGAGTCTAGCAACAATCGTTCATGCTATAGTGTAGGTTCCTAACTGTAAATAAACCAACTAGCGATGAAGGCTCACTTGGAATCCTACGATGTCGCTTGTAGAGAAAGTAGCACTCCCATTCCTTAGCTCCGACAGATCACAATCCTCACGATCTCCGTGATCGGAAACCTGCACACGCCAGAAACAAAACAAACGCAAGCGTAAAATCCAGTATATGCAACTATATGTCAGTCAAAGAAGACATAAATCATCATCATAAACAAAAATAGGATTGGAACCATAACCAATAGCCACTTATCATTAATCAATCAAAGAAGAATACAACCATAGCTCTGACGTTGAATTCTCCTTCGGAGGGTCGCCAGCGGAACACGTCTCGAAGAAGCCTGTCGGGGATGGGACAAACCTCTCTCTTTGGATGTCTCGACAATAATATCCTTGCTTGGATTTGGCCTTAAGGGAATGAATCAAGGCTCTTGCAGCATAAGGCTCTAATGGCTCTTGGGAACTTGGAGACTAGCTTGCAAATGAGATGAGCAAGCTTTTATAGATGGAGGAAGGGGAGTTGGGATCCCTATAATCATGGGATTGGCCCTATCCCCAAGGAAGCTTCCATGAGAGGTGGCAAACCACTTCCTCTACATGGAGATCCGGAGCCAAACCTCCCAAATCAAATTAGATACCAGTTTCTGGATCAGTTAGGACGAAACTTCCACCATTTATTTTTTAAAAACACTCCTTAAAATGGCCGGCGTGAGTGCGACTCTAGGAGAGAGTGCCAATTGGCGCGCCCTCTTTGAAGGATTTCCCCCATTGGCGCAGGTACTGAACTGGCTTCCTGCGCCAATGCAAAAAGGGGTGTTTTTAGGGTTTTTCACAAGGAGTTGTCTTCAGGGCAATGAAAGTACATGTTTAGGGGAATGCCATGAAAGTGTTTTCAAGTTATGTCACTTCTCACAGGTCACGGAATGAGCCCTCCAATTGTGCTGGATGGGGAATTGCAGGGACGGTGACAAATTGCTGTGTAACAGATGCCCCCTAAAGCATGAGGCCCGAGAGAGAGAGGGGTGAAATTCTTTACAAGAACGTGTCCAACTGAAAACACCGTCGTCGGAAAACCTACATAGAGAAGTACAAATGATATCTCAAATACATGATATATACGTGGTATGGTCGCAGCCATCCATAACAGAGTATGTAATAATCTAGATCCGAGGCATGGACGCAGCCATCCAGTGAGGATCGGTAAATAGACTCAGGTATGGTCGCAGCCATCCAATCAGTGAGTCATGTAACTAATCGTAATAATCCACAAAATCGTAGCCTGGATTATAACAAGCAGAATCCAGGGTCTTGCGCTCCATCTCGACCCAAACAAAGTACAAGTTCAAGCATACGAATATGTGAGCTGAAGTCGAACATGCAAGAACATCCTATGATTACCAGCCAATGAAGAAAGCTGTTAACAGACGCGAGAGGTATCACTAATAATGACAATGGTCCTCAAGGTACTACAGGTACAATCTACATCATGTGAACAATGATCTCACATCGAACACCCGCAGAATCACTTGATCGAAGGCCAATGATGAAAACCTCACGTCGAATGCGAAGAACCTGCCATTGAGGCATGTAGGCTCCAAGGTACCAAAAGGGAGTCTCTAGATCAGCTTCCTGGATAATGAGCTGAAGTCGACAGGAAGTGACCTTGATCGAAGGTGGGCCATAGTGTTTCCCACATCATAGACATGAGACAGAGGAACATAATGTCTTTGTGAATCAGGATCAGATGAGAATCAGACGAAGGTTGATATTTGTAGAGGTCAACTTCTCTTGAACATATAAACGGTACGACAGTGATTTTGGCAGCATTTGACATCAACGGATCAAAGGTCATGGAGACGAGGCAAAGAGCAGATGAGAGGCCAAAAGGGATCACCCAAAACCACGGAGGAAAACAGAGAATGAGATGAGATGTCCCCAACCTGACACGAATGCAGACATGTGCCATGTTCAAGAGCGACATACTGCCGACACGACAACGATTCTAGTTCCATTTTTCCCCCACCATTTCCGGCGAGTACCTCTTTATTTTTACACAAGCTTGAAGAGGATACCATATGCTTGGCGTATAAGTACATCCTAGTACATTTAACGAGCCCTAGGAAGGAGGAACTCGGATACCATCATTACGACTGAATCCGATGTCATGAGGGTTTAACGACTCTGACAAAGGAAGAACTCGGCGTCTTTTCATGTTTAGAGAGTTTGAAAAGACAGCAGAAAAGTAAACTCCAATAGTCCCTTTTCGTAAATAGTTCCTCAGACCTGAAAAGGCAGAAAACTAAATCTGAGAAAACCTCCTAGTCACGATAGGCTAGGGTATTCCTTTTTCGTAAATAATCTATCCCAACCCGAAAAAGGTGTAAACGTATACTGGGTAGATGTCGTTTCGTGTCCACTTTAACGAGATCAAAATGACAAGTAACTCAAAAATATTTTCATGTTTAAAGAGTCAGAAAATATCTGAAAGGTGACTCCTCCTGGAGGAACGAGTGGTATAAAGGGTAGCTACTGGTTCCAGTAATGGTGGAACTGCTAAAAACAAGTAAAGGTTAAGAGGTTGGCTAACAAGACCACTCATCGCAGCGGTTCCTCAGGAATGGGTAAAGCAACCAAGTGAACGCATATGATCGGCCAAGCAGATAGTGACGATGGAGTGAGAAAACCAAGGCTCATCTGGCAAAAACAGGCTGATAAAATGGCAATCACAAGAGGTAAAATGGGAAAGGTTTCATTTTTACACAAGCTTGAAATCACGAAACTCTGCTTGAAGTTGGTTTCATTTTTTACACAAGATTGAAACAAAGATAAACTATGCTTGAAACCGGTTTCATTTTTACACAAGCTTGAAACAGAAACAAACTATGCTTGAAAAAGTAAGCATGCCCCCATCATGGTGACTCAATTCGAGGTACATGCCCCCCAAGCTTCAATCCATATGAAAGATAGATGGACTGAAGGTTCAAGTTACAAGATCAAAAGAAAGACTCGACTGGGATTTTACGAGAACTTATCAAAGGCTCGAATTGAACAGGAAACGTGTTTCATTATTTTAACGAGGTTGACACATTAAAAGAACTATCCTCAAAACACCCTTGTTTCATTTTTTAAGGAGCTTGACACAAGACAAGGAACTCTGCTCCGACGAACTTGTTTCATTTTTAAGGAGCTTGACACAAGACAAGGAACTCTGCTCTGGACAACCTCCTCATAATGAACAAGAATTCATCGCTTCCAAGAGTTCCACTCCCAATGGAAGGAAAACATATTAGAAGTCAGGACCCAATGCCCCCAGCACCTGATGCACAACGACACTATCACTGAGTACAGGCACGGGGTAGGTAGCCACATAGTTGACCTACGGTGGGGAAGATACAACGGGTGGATAAAAACTAGGAAGGGATGATGGTGGTCTAGTTGCCACATCAAGACCAAAGAATGAAAGCTGATCAATGGTCACGATCCGTCCTTCATGTGGAAAACAGACCACACGAAAAAGGGAGGAGATGAGCGCTCCCATGGCATAAGTGTAATCGCGCCCCAAAAGAATATTGAAATCCAAGGGGCATGTAACAACCATCACGTCCATATGGATGGTTGTACCTCCCAAAGTAACAGGTAACCTTGGAAGGATCCCTAAGGGTTGACTAGTTCTTCTGTTAAATGCCAACAGATTCTGCGTAACAGGCGCAAGCGGGGGCGAACCAAAATCTTGCCAAGTAGTTGAGGATAAAACACTAACAGACGCACCTTCGTCTATAATGGTGCTGGGTACAACCAGACCAAAGGCCTGAACTGTTATCTCGAAAGGCACTTAAGACGGAAGGCGGTATCCTGAAAATCGATTCCAATCAAAGGAAGCGACCAAACTACTCGGAGGGGCTACCATCGAATTGAGATGGTCTTCCCCTGGTATTATGGAAGAAGAAGGAGCATCCTCCATGACCTCCATCTCGAAGGCAGGAGGAGTATCCTCCAGGACCTTCATCACGGGAGGCGGAGGAGCCGCTTCTTGAGGTACAGGGACAGGAGAATATTTCTCCAAGTCTAAAGAATCTGAAGAAATAAGAAGAACCTGAGGGGTGTGAGGTCCACTCTCAACGGAAAAGACCTGGCTTACCACAGACGGGGCCAGCTCAACCGATCCCACGACCAATGATTTGTCAGGGATGGATTCCTGAATGGGAATTTCCGAGGGAGCGAGATCAACCAAGGATGACTCTTGACCAATCGTAGGATCAGCTGGTGGAGGACTCAAAGAAAGTTGTTTATAACCAACTGGGAGGTATGGCGTAGAAACAGCTGAGTTGTCCAAAACTCATTTGGCTTCATCCATATATGGACAAAGGTGAATGGCATGGTGCCTTTCACACAAATTACAAGGATTGGTAATCTTACACTACTTCTTAGGAGCCTTACTAGCAGCAGCTGAAGACTTGCCCCCAACCTGACTCCCAGAAGCCAAAGGCAACGGTGGACGACCGTTGGACCATACTTCGAGTACCTTGGGAATGCCAGGGCAGTCTCGAAGAAGACGGTCTCCCGTGCACAACATGCAAGGGAACTTGACTTTCCATGGAGGGTTGGAAGGTTTATAAAGAGGAGACTTATTAGGCGCAATAGCCACAGAGCTAGCCTCTCCTTTATCAGACTTCTTCTTCTTTGTCTTCTTCTTCTTCTTCTTAGCCACTTGGTTACTCGAATCCAGACTTTCACCAGGCAAAGTAGAAGAGGAGGACGCAGAAACAAGCGAAGAAGGGGAGAGGTCCACCTTGGAATCAACATAATGTTGTTAAGGCGGAGGAACTGATTGAACAGTAGCCGAGACATTTGGGACCACAGAGGTTGAAAAAAACCAAACAGGCAACCCAACAGTTAACCCAGGAAGGGACAACGTTGCAATATAAGGAGCACCAATATTTCCAAAAGGAGGAAAAGGACCAGGATTCCCATCGGAGGGGATTCCTTGGTTGGTGAACTCTGGAAAAGTTTCCATTAGAAACAATCTTGAGAACAACACCCTAAGGAAACTAACTTTAACCAGGAATATTTCGTGGGTAGTTAATTTTTAAAACATTGAAACAAAACTCTACTGTTTCATCTTTTAAGAGTCGAGAAACAGGAAAAAGGTGACTCTATCACTTTCAGTTTTGAAACAAGCGTGAAAGGGCAAGCGCTTGATGATCTTTTCAAATTTAAGGAGTCAGATAAGATCAAAATGACTGCTCAGGAATTCTAGGCAAAGGGTGTACCAAATAACCATGAACTGCAATATACACCTTGGTTTCAAAATGAAAGAGAAAACAACCAAGGACTTAACGTACGTGCAGGAAATCTCCCCGAATGCTATGTTTGGTGTATCATGGGTATAGGGTGGTATACTTGGCTTCCTATAGATAAATGATAGAAACCTAGTTGGGTATCCCTTTATATATGTGACGGTACGGGGAGCACAAGTCCGTACTAGTGTTGTCTAAAGACTAGAGGCGAACGACAGCTACTAGGTTTAAAGACGCCAAAACACGTCTCTAGCCTAGACCACTAAATGTTGCATTAATGTTTCAATGCTTCCTTAGGTTGATTGAATAAATTTTATAGTTGATCTTCAAGTACATTTCAGTTTCAAGGCCCTATCGTATGTCATATGATAATCTCCTATATGAAGCTATATGAGAAAAGAAATCTTTTCAATTTGATGAATGCTATCTAGTTAAGGGAAGAGCTTCAAACAATGATGCGACATAAAACAACAATGCAAACGAAATATTTTCCAAACTAGATGACTTTCACTATCCAAAAGTAATTCCAAACATTCAACGATGCAAACAATGCAATGTAATCTATGCAAAATCCTCTTTTCCGAAAACTATGCAATTGTAATCTATGCACAATTTCCTTTTTCCTTTTCAAATAATAAGAATGCACTCAATGCACTTTTCGATGAAATGAGAATCTACTTAATGCATGCTTTCAATGAAAGAGAATGCACTCAAAGCGATTTTTAGCTTTCAATCATTAAACAATGTGATCTAAGTTCAATGATAAATCTCAAAATACTCTTCAATGCAATGTGATCTAAAGCATTTTAACAAAAAGAACACTTTGAGATGAAAAATAAATAAATGCAAATCTTCTTAATGAAGGATGAATGCAAAAGAGATGTAAACAAACACTAAGAATGCAATCGTTGTTTCAAACACTTTGTCACGAAATCCCTCAAAAGGCGACAAGACATATGAGGTCAAACAAAAAGAGGACTTCCAAAGCAAGAGATCAAAACAAGGCATTCATTCCCTTTTACATCAATCAATCATGGAGAGAAGACATTTCAAACAATGAGCAATTTAATCTATGCTCATATAGAGAAAATACCGGAAGGGAAAGACACACTGGTGAAGGATTCAGGGATAAAGTCTCAATTTTCACACACCCTGAAATTGGCTCGACTTTGTCATTGACAACTAGCGCCAACTGGCGCAACTTTCTCACTGAAAACTAGCGCCAATGCCCAATTGGCGCGGATTGCTAACTGACAACAAGCGCCAATTCCTGAAAATGAAAAAAACAAAGAATTTCTCCCAACCAAGACCAGACTCACGACTTCAAGCAGGATCTAAAACAAAACCAGAAGCAAAGTACTGACCAAAAGAAACTTCCGAACAAGGGTAAACCCTAGCACCTATAGGAGATGGCGTGACTGTCTGGCTATAATCCACGCCAGACAGAGAATGGCGTGAGTGATGAACTGGCAACCCTCACCAATTGGCACGACTGTCAGGGTGGAAACCGCGCCAATCAAGCCAACCATGAAAAGATGAAAACTCGGAAAAACAGAGGTCAGATCTGATCCTCTTGGGCTGAACCAAAAGCCAAACACTCAGAAAAGAGCCAGCCAAAAGAGCCGATCAAGCAAGAAGAATCGAGAAACAACCGAAAAGACAAGACAATACTCCAAGTGTTCAGTTCATAAACTAAACCGGAGATTGACTGAAGCAGCATTGATCTACTTGCGCTAATGCAAAGCAAGATCGTTTTCAAAGGCTATCTGGCTAACTTTAGGCTTCATCTATAGTTTACAAAGAAAACAACAAGCTAATTCCCTAGTGGAGTCACCAATTTGTTGTGGAGGTAAATCCCCTCTGCGGACAGAGGCGATCCCTACTAGCCCAGACCGGGTCTAGCAACAATTGTTCATGCCATAGTGCAGGTTCCTAACTGCAAATAAACCAACTAGCGATGAAGGCTTACCTGGAATCCTAAGCTATCGCTTGTAGAGAAGGTAGTGCTCCCGTTCCTTAGCTCCGACAGATCACAATCCTCACGATCTCTGTCATCGGACACCTGCACACGCCAGAAACAAAACAAACGCAAGCGTAAAATCCAGTATATGCAACTATATGTTAGTCATAGAAGACATAACTCATCATCATAAACAACAACAGGAGTGGAACCATAACCAATAGTTTCTTATCATTAATCAATCAAATAAGAATACAACCATAGCTCTGACGCTGAATTCTCCTTCGGAGGGTCGCCAGTGGAACACGTCTCGAAGAAGCCTGTCGGGGATGGGACAAACCTCTCTCTTCGGATGTCTCGACAATAATCTCCTTGCTTGGATTTGGCCTTAAGGGAATGAATCAAGGCTCTTGCAGCATAAGGCTCTGATGGCTCTTGGGAACTTGGAGACTAGCTTGCAAATGAGATGAGCAATCTTTTATAGATGGAGGAAGGGGAGTTGGGATCCCTATAATCATGGGATTGGCCCTATCCCCAAGGAAGCTTCCATGAGAGGTGGAAAACCACTTCCTCTACATGGAGATCCGGAGCAAAACCTCCCAACTCAAATTAGATACCAGTTTCTGGATCAGTTAGGACGAAACTTCCGCCATTTATTTTTTAAAAACACTCCTTAAAATGGCTGGCGCGAGTGCGACTCTGGGATAGAGCGCCAATTGGCGCGCCCTCTTTGAACGGTTTCCCCCATTGGTGTGGGTACTGATCTGGCTACCCGCGCCAATGAAAAAAGGGGTGTTTTTAGGGTTTTTCACAAGGAGTTGTCTTCAGGGGAATGAAAGTACATGTTTAGGGGAATTCCATGAAAGTGTTTTCAAGTTATGTCACTGCTCACAGGTCACGGAATGAGCCCTCCAATTGTGTGCGATGGGGAATTCCAGGGACGATGACAAATTGCTGTGTAACACCAAGGTCTCTTTGTGTCCTTTCTAGCTAATCCTCCGACTATATATTAGCCCTCTCTAAAAAATGTTCCTGATCATACTATATCTCCATGGCAAGGAGCTCACTTGGAGTGAGCTATTCTGCCAATGTTGTTTCTTTCTCCTTCTCCTTGTCTAAGGCCTTCCTCAAGCCAATTTTTCTTTTCCTTCTCCTAGACAGTCATCCTTCTTCATATTCACTTTCATCAAAAAAACCCAAGACCTCGTCTAGCCTAACCTTGGTCCTTTTAGCCTCTTTTCAGGATCTGATTTCCCTGACCTCATAAATGGTGTTTTGTGCCTCCAGCTGCTTATTTTCAACCTCATAATAGTGGATGAAATTCATAGCCCTAGGTAGATTGGCTTGCAAATATTTGATTTGGGCATCTTTACCTTTGAGAAATTTTTTTGAGATCCTTGCCTCAGTTTCATCATCACTGTCAACATGAATCAGTTCAAATTCTTGTTCAATCTCATGATGGTCTTCTTCTTTTTCATCCATGACCTTCTCTTTGCCTTTGTCAAGCTTGTTGGTTGAAGTAGAAGGCATGTTCTCTTGCCTCTTGAGGGCAGCAAACACATGCCTACTTCCCCTTTGGTAGGTAAAAGAAAAAGGTTCAATTTTGCTCATTTTAGTGTCTTCAGTCTTGCTACGACCATGAATGCCATCATCATGGGTATCTTCACTATCTTCATGGCTCTCATCAATACTCCTCTTATGGCTTCCTTCATCATTGGTATCACCATTGCTATCATGGAATTTTAACCCAGTGTCATCTTTTATGCTCTCTGTTTTATCACTGACCTCTACCTCACTAATATTTGTTTCATTGGTATCAGCCTCATTTTCTTCTTCTTCACTAATATCTGCCTCCTGTGACCTATTGCCATCATGGCTCATTTCTTTACTGATTTTGGCACTGCCTTCATCATTTTCATGTGCCTCACTATTTTCTGACTCATGGGCATCCTCTTCATTGCTTTATGCATCCTCACTCTATTTTTCACTTCTTTTATCTTCTTCAACGAGAGATTTTTCATTGTTTGAATCCTCACCTTTTTCCTCTTAATTTTGTTCCTCATTTTCACTGATCTCTGCCTCTTCATTTCCTTCCTCGTCACTTCTCTTTGCCTCATTGCTATGAGCCTCACTGTGCTCTTTACTGCTATCATCAGCCTCACTGCCCTCATTTTTTTATTCCTCATTATCATCTCCTTCATTGGCTTCTTCTTAACTCACCTCCTCTTCTTTGCTTTATTCTTCATTTTTTCTTGATTCATCATTACCCTCTCCCTCATTGTCATTTGATTGTTCATTGTCACTTCCTTCATTGTTTGATGCATTGTGAGAGGGTGATGACGGAGGGTTGTCCTGAGGTGAAGGAATATGTGTATATGGTGAAACATGATTAGCAGGAGATGATGGAGGAGGAGGGACAGGAGGATGAGATGATGAAGGAATATTTTTTTGAGGATGGGTTGTGGATTTGTGAAAAACTCATGGGCAATGAAAACCTCCCACAGCCCTTTTGCTATAACTGGTGCAACACAACCATCTTAATCAAAGGGTGATGAAATAATCTTTGGATCTGCTAAGGGAAATATCTCTTCTATACAATATAAAAATCTTGTCAATGATTCTATAGAGGTAATAGGGTAGGTGTAGCATCCTAGCCCTAGTAAATTTCATTAGCAAACTAATGTTATAGGAGTAAATCCTGGAGAACCTTCCCTCACATGTAAAATATTTCATGATAATTCTCATCAAAGGTGCATATCTCTCTAGCAAATGTGAGAAAGGAAAAATGGATTTGCAGTTGTCTTTATATCTAGGCTTTAGGAAGGGTTCATAGTAGCTCATGTCAAGATTGGCCTGTTTGAACCATTTCTCACCTACAGTAGGTATGCTAGTGGAATTGGTAATAGCATTAGAATATAGCTCAAAATTTACCCCTGCAAGGTTAACTTGTTTCTCATGAGAGTTAAGTATGAAGAGCCTAGTAAGCTCAGGGCGCTTTTGCATCTATTGTGTCCTTTCAAAAAAAATCAAAACATCCCACATTCTGGAAACATGAAACAGTCATAGGAGAGGCCATCATCTCTAAGGTGGTGAGGGGTTCAAACCTATTGATTTTTCCACCTTTGTGTTGATGCCTCCTTGGAATTTGGCCTTCTCCTTCACTACCATTGTCACCTTCTCTTAACATTTTAACAACTATGCCTTTGAAACACTAGCATTTCTTATGAAACTAATGTGGAAGAGGGTAATGGGGTGGTGATGAAAAAGGCAGGTTTTACAAGTGAATGAAATGGATGAGTGAGGGTGAAGGTATATGACTGTGAGTGAGAGGAAAAACTTAATGACCAGCCTTGTTGATTTGTAAAAACCTCTACTTTGAAACACCTTGCACTTATGTCAAATTTGAAATGGAGAGGGCAATGTAAGGTCAATCTATTTATATTTTAGGGGACAAAGCTTATGAGTGAATGGAGTGAGTGTGGGCACAACCTTAGGTGAGTGAAAAATCCTTCAAAAGGGTCCCCTTCTGGCTGTCACTGGTCTTCTTAGCATACAGATGGAGAAGTGTTTCAAAAAATGATGTTTCCTCCTTAGGTCTTCAATTTCTCTTAATTATAAGTTACCAAAAATGCCTGAAGAAGGGCTTGATGAGATATACTTACGCTTTAACATCGGTTTGGAGGTCCTTTGAGGAAGCTGAAAAGTGTTTTGATTTGAATTGAGGATCTGCACGGTGTAGGAGGTCCTCTTGGCCAAGCGCGTAGTGCCTAGGAAATGGGTGAGTCAGGTCGGGAAAAGGCGTAGCGCCTTGTGCCAGGTGCACAACGCTAGAGGTTTTTTACTGATCTTGTTGGGTGAATTGCTAAAACATGCAATGCGTTTCCAGGTGCGCAACGCTTTGATAAAATCCATGGGAGAAACGAGTAGGGGTGTAGCGCCTGACTGTAGGTGTGTAGCACCGACCTGAATGCGCAGCGCGTCAACGCTTAGCTAAATTTTGGCTCAAAAACTCACAGTTTCTTCTCCTTTCGAAATTTCAAATTTTTTGCAAGGCAACACTGATTTGTTTGAAGTGTAAAATTACCTTATATAGACTCAAGGATTTGATTTTAGCTTAACAACCCACTTTCATAATGTTTTTAAGCCCCTTTCACTTCTCACTGATATTTCTTTATAGTTTTGTTGTGTGGGTGATAAAAACATTAACCTGGCTTCTACTCTTTCTTTGTGAGGTATGATGACTTCTGTTTTCACAGTCTCAAGATGTTTAGACAGTAGATACATCTTCAAAACCTCTGTGGTTTCCTTTAAAATACTGGACTTATCTTTTTCACCCTTTCTTACTAACCATTTTTCATTATTTTCTCTGTAGGTGACTGAAAAGATAATTTATACGTTTCCTTTGATCCTTTAGGCTTGATATGTTGCTCTTGACATCTCTGAGACTCAAACAAAAGGAAACACCATCACACCACTCCTTTTCCTACATCATAAAGTTCAAACCATGCTTCTTACTTACTTTGGCCACTTGTGATTTGCAGGTACCTGAAAAAACTGATTTTACCTTTCTTTCTGATACTCTTTACATCCTTGCGCTGTAGATTTTGTTTGAGTCACAAAGTTGACTTTATTTGGCTTGTTTATGTTCGTTAATAATTTCACTTAGTACCTATTATGAGAACATTGAAGTGGATCTTCCCTTTGATTTTGAAGCATGCTAAATTCACTTTTGACAACTTCAGGAACTTACACAGTGGTAGTATCTCCAAAACTTCTTTTTTTCTTACCTTGGAGCTCAAATCATATTATGTTTATCAAGTGACTGAAAACCTTGGCTTCACCTTTCTTACTGATCTTGAGGCATGATAGGATGAGCTTGGAAAAATTTTAGGATGCTTCCACACACTGGAACCTTCACAATCCTTTTACCTGCACCATGGAGCTCGAACTATCTTTTGATCAGTTTTTCCATGACAAACTTCTTGGGACAGGTTTGGAATCTTTACAAAGAATGACATCTTCAGAATCCCTTTGCTTTCATCATGGAGTTTAACTTATATTTCACCGCCTCTGACCATTTGCTCAAAACCCTAGGTGTCTGGAATGCTTGAAAACAATTATTAGTGATTTCTTCTAAGTTCTCTATAGCCCTTTCAAGTTCATTCATTTTTTTCTAGTTCACCTCACCTTTTTCTTTTTTTCATCAATAGTTTCTAATAAACTTCCTTGATGTTTGGTTTGGTGTGTCTCTTTCGAGCCATTTTTCCCATTTAATTCATTGTTTGACACTTTTTTGGGCCATGAAGCTCATACCTTAGTTCTCCTTGAAATGAATCTACCTCCCCTCTCCTTGCTATGAATGTATTGATTGAGGATTAGACCTATTACCTTACCAAATTTTTGTTGATAATCATTTTAACACTTTTGCAGAAGTGTAAAAATTCATATTTACCTTTGGTAGAACTTGAACTTTATAAAGTAGTCCTCTTTGGAGGTTTAACGATCTTTCTGGGATAACCATATGCTGATCTTCTATTACATTTGATTTAGCTTCTAGCACAGGAAAAGCAGTGCTTAAAACATGAATGATGACCTTACAACCTCTGAAACCCTAATGACCTAATGGGATGGTTATTTGACTTGGTATTTGACTGAAAATTGGTTTGGGGTCTTCAAGTGTAAAAACAGAGTATTGACAAAGTGGTGTATTGAAGATGCAAAATCCAATGTACTTTATTTATCTAAAGAGCCTACATAGATAGTTTTGAGACCATCAATGCTTGAGAAACGTGGTGAAGATGGGAAGGATAGGAACATAGGTAGGAAAAAGGATGAGGATCAGTGGCATAAGCCCACAAGGAGCTCTTTTACGAGTGGCAGGGTGATCACGGAATGGAAAAATGGTAGAATAGTGAAAATTTTTGTATAAGGATAATGAAGGAAATGATATTTCTAAAACTCAAAATATTCATGGAATTTTGTTTTTAGAAATATAGAACCAATATTTAGTCATCTTCAGATAGTAAAAATTACTGATCACTAATAGTGGCTCCACTTAGGGAGGGAAACTCCTTTTTAGGAAGTGTCTAGGACCTTAGATTTCAAATCTTTGAGTTTTAAAGACTAGTGCCTTAATTATACTTGGAAAATACTTTTTCTTCACTTCCTAATGTTCTCTTGAAGTTATGATCTCAAAATCTGACAGACATGTTTGCTCCAACCTCATTTCTACCTACCCATCTTACTTTGCCTAACAGTTTTTTCTTCTTTGGGTGCACTTGGACTGGAAAACCCTTTACATTATTTTATTTTCAAAGAATAAAAACTATCTATTTGTACCCTTATCACTTCCAACAGTTCAAATTAGGCTAATGAACTCTCTTGTTCTCTACCTAGTCTACTCATCTGTCAAGATTAAGTTGTTTGACATATTTTCCTTCTCTAGCCTACTTAGATGAAATTGAAAACATGACTAAAGCAGGATTAAGCAATCTCATTTGCCATGGGCTGTGGCATTTGGACAAGCTGCACATAAACATTATTTTTGTACAATCGAAAACTAGAAAACATGAGGGCTGTGATTCAGAATTGGTTATGCATCCCTCTAATTTTTCTTTGGTTTAGATTTGTGCTTTGGGAACCAATATTTTTTCCTAATCTAATCTACTGACAAACCGAGATTAAATTGTTTGACAAGTCTTATTTCACTAACCTATCAATATAAATTTAAAACATGTTCAGTCATGATTAGGGTAGATGTCTGAACAAGACACTCTTTTCTTCAACAGTAGTGGCATTTAGGCTTGCACACTTTCAACAATAATATTTTTTGTTATGGGGTTGTACCTCTTATTTTTTCCAGCACTCTTTTTCTTCTTTTCTTTGTTTTTGTGTTTTTGTTTTTCTGTTGTTTCATCAATCAATGTTATGTACAATGAATGAAAGCTTCAAACTGGGAATTTTGACAAAAATAGTGCTTGAGAATCCTGCCATTAACATGACCTCCAAATAACTGTACTCCATCCAGGTCTTGTAAAAATAATGCATTGTTACCTCTAACTGAATGAATGATGTATGGACCCTTACAAAGATTTTAAAATTTACCATGCTTGCCTTGGTCTTCTCCCCTTGAATCTCATTTCAGCACCTTGTCTCCACTTTGGAAATCATTTTCTTTGGTCCTTGTGTCAAAGATCTTCTTTATGTTCACTTGTGCTGTTTGTGCTCTTTTGTAAATTTCTTCCCTTGACTGCTGCAAGTGAATGGTTTGGTTCAGCCTCCTTTGCATATCATTCTCTTCTGATTGTACCTCTTGAAGAAGATTTAAGACTAGGACTCCCAAGGATGTTGGAAAAAATGCATCCATTCCATACACTAACTGATATGGAGACATATTGATTGATTTATTGGTTGTTAGTCTATTAGCCCATAGTGCATGCACTAGTATGTTATGCCATGACTTTTTGTTCTCTTTCAACAACTTCTTGATGATTTTCACCAGAATTTTTTTAGAGGACTTAGACAGTCTATTACCTTGAGGATAATAAGCAGTAGAGTGCCCTAGTGTGATGTGGTACTTGTAGCAAAAGTCCACCATTCTCTTGGACTTAAATGCAGCAGCATTATCGGTGATGATATTTTTAGGACAACCAAATTTGGACAAGATGTTGGTTTCAAGGAATTTGATTATGACTGAGTTTTCCTTTAAGGGGTGGTTTCTATACACTTGGTGAAATAGCTAGTAGCAGTGAGGATCCACTTGTGTTGGGCTTATGAGGCAGGGTGGATTTCTCTAATGAAATATAAACCCCACTTTTGAAGAGGACTTTCAACACGGATAGGATGTAAAGGTAAAGGTTGAATTTTTCTCTTGCCATAAAAGATTTTGCATTTATAACAAGTTCCAACTAGCTTGTGTATCTCAAGGAAAAGAGTGGGCCAATAGTAACCAACTCTAAGGATTTTGTTGGCTGGGGTTTTCTAGTAGAGATGACCTCCACACTCTCCTTAATGAAACTCATGCATGATTCTATCTGCATCATCTTCAAGTAGACATTTAAGCAAGATGGCAACATAAATTTTCCAATATAAAGATCTATCTAAAATGAATAAATTTAAACCCTTTTGTTTCAAAAATATAGCTTTTGTTTTGGACAAACTAGGAGGAGCATTTAGATTAATAAGTACATACAATATATCAGAATACCATAGTGAGTTCGGGAATGCTTCTTCAACTATCGGAGTCACCAGTTCGTCTTGTTCATCCAAAGAATGTAACATGTTTATGTCCTTGCCCTTCAATTAGTTTATTGGGTCTTATTTATAAATCATATTCTAAGATAATAGAAATCCACTTACACCTTTTACTGTTAGGGCCCTGATTTAGAATGTCTTTAACAATTGTATGTGGAACAAAATCAATGACATGGGAGTGCAAAATGTAAAATCTGAAGTCTTTCAATTTTTTGATCAAGGAAAAGGCTTGTTTCTCCATGATGTTATACTTTAGAGGTGCATCCCTCAATGCCTTCCTGAAGAAAGCTATGGGTTTTTCTTTTCCCATCATGTTCTTTTGAAGAAATACTACATCTATAGTGTGTTCTGATGTAAAGGAGAAAATGAAGAAATCCTTGGTAAAATCGGGGCTGATCAGAATTGGTGTTTGGGTAAGTGCTCATTTTACAAGTTCAAATGATTTTTTGGATTCCATTGTCAACTTGACTCCTACTTCTCTTTTCAGCATGTTTGTAATGTTTCTTAGGAGTTCGGTAAGGTTTGGTATGAACCTTTGTAATAAGTTTATCTTTCTAATGAAATATTGCAGCTCTTTAATTTTCCTAGGTTGGTTGATATTCAATATACCTTCAATCCTTTTGGGGTCTATCTTTATCCCTTCTTTCGAAATGATGTGGCCTAAGAGTTTTCCTTCTTGAAGACCAAACAATTTTTTCTTAGGATTCAAAGATATGTCATACTTCCTACATTTTTCAAAGACCTTTCTCAAGTGAACTAGGTGTTCCTCATTAGTTTTATAATAGACAGTGATGTCATCAAGGTATATTACTATGAAGTAACCTATATCTTCAAAAAAATATATGTCGATGGATCTTTGAAAAGTAGCTTCCGAATTCATCAACCCAAAAGGAATTTTAACATACATGAATGAGCCCTAAGGTCTTCTGTAAGTGGTTTTGTGCTAATCACTTGGAAGTACTAGTATCTGATTGTAATCTGAGAAGCCATCAAGCAATGATATTCTCTTAGAACCTACCACCCTTTGCAGTATATGATCCATCTTAGGTAAAGGGTAGTTGTCCTTCAGGGAGGCTTTGTTTAAGTTTCTAAAGTCTATGCATGGCCTAATCTCCCGAGTTTTCTTCCTAACTGACATAAGGTTTGAAACCCATTCTGAGTACCCTAGTGGGTCTATGATCTGAGCATCATACATATTTTTGATTTCTTTCTCAACTAGAGGTACTAGGACAGGGTTTATTCTTCTCAATTTCTACTTGAATGGTTTCTGGTTTTCCTTGAGAGGAACCTTATGTTGAATAATGTCTGTGTCATAGGATTCTAGGTCCTCATAACTCCATCCAGAAAAATCTTTAAACTTTTTGAACAACTATATATATTTCTGTTTTATGTGAGGTGCCAGAGTTTTGGACAGCTTGATCATTTTGGGTTCTTCTATGCTACCTATGTTGCATTATTCCGCATTAGTCTCGGTAGATTACATTTTTGGTTTCATAGAAACATGATTGAAGTCAAACATCTCTTCTAGTTGGGAAAGACCTGTTGGTAATGAGTTATCTTTGCATTGCAAAACCTTAAGGTCTTTTTGATCTAAATATTCAAACAATTCTGCCTTAAGAGGATGTTCTAGCAGATTTATATAACCAGTACAATGTAGCTCTATTTTGTTGGCTTTTTTTTTAGCAAAGCAATCTTCTTGATGGATTAAGTCTGATATTGACATTTCAAACTTAGTTTTGGGCTACAAGAAATTTTCAATTTGTTTGTCATTTTCAAATACTTGCCAATAATCTCTGTTATCTGGGACTGTTGGTCTACACTTGAATTCTACTGTGTATTGTTCATTGGCATGAGGTATTTGGAAAGTGCTAGCAACAGAGGCAAGCTCATTGGCAAGCTCATTAAGATAATGGAGACCTAATTGATAAAGCTACTTCAGAGGATCAATTCGTACCTTTTGCTAGTTCAATATTGGAGCTTTCTCATTATTTTATCACTCTCTCTCTCATTCTTGGACACTGAGAGTTTTCATGGAGCACTTTCGCATTGGATCAAGAAAGGAAAAGAAGGCAATAAGAAGGAATTATAAATAACTGAAGAGGAGGATGAAGCAACTACAATAGGATTATTTGCAGGTATCGATTTTCATGTGTGTTTTACTTGCTAGATTTCACATGCATGGTATTGCATGTCGTTATTTTCTGTCATGGTATGGGTTTTGCAACATGTGACAATGTCTTTAGTCTAGCCTTTCCATTTCAGGATAGCCATGGTGTGATGGGGTTATCCTGTTTTGGTTGAGCTTAATTTTTGGATAGATTTGAAGCTAAGTGAGGTGGATCTCCAAAATGATAGAACACATAGCCTAGTAACCCCTAACTTGATTTTGTGTTATGTTAAAAGCCTGATAGTGTGTTTCCCACACGGGCCTATGAATCCTCGACTGGTGAATGGCAGAATATACTATAATGCCTAAAGGTGGGTTCCTCTCCATGAGGCCTGGGAATCCTAGGTTGGGATATATGGTAAATCTTAGAGAGTGTGTCTCTATTTAGGGCTTATTAATCCCTCGATTATATTATGGATTGCGATAAATATTGAGATACTGGGAGAGAGGAAAATTACTCACAGTGTATGTGGAGAAATCCAATGGCATCCATGCTTTTTTTTTCATAGTGATTAATTGGAGGTCATGGCAAATCATGTTATGGCATGTTTATTGTTTTGGCCTAGTGATTCGGTGTGGATTATGGTAAAGCTTGATTTGTATTGATGAGGGTGAGGTGGTTTAGAAATCGGGATGCCCTAGTTGGCTTTTTCTATTTGAATCCCACATTCATGCTTCAAATATGGCATGGGGGTGATTGGCTGAAGAGATATTTGGCCTAGCCAATCTATGGTCATGTGGAACGTGGAAGTGCCATCTCAGGTTGGTTTTTGCATTCATTAATAAAATATTCTCTCCTTGAAATCTTATGTGTAAATGTACTAGTTTATCTGCGGATTATATGGGTGATGTATCCTTGATATTTTTGTTGTTATTGTGCTCATTATAAGCATATATTAGGACAAAAATGGTGTATGGATCTCCTCATGTTTTTATTTGTAAATGAATAAACATGTATCTATGACCTAATAGATGATAATGTAGCTAATTATGTAAAGGAACAATGCTTCTTAGCTATTCTCATGTAAGTATGAGACCCTTATGCTCAGATCTATTGTTTACACCTTTATATTACAAAATTGTGACATGTTTGATGAAATGTGGGTCATGGCTAGAAGGGGTTTAGTATAGGCCTTGTCATTGTTTTTTGTAAGTATATCATTGTTTCATTGTTATATTTCATCTTTGAGCTTGCCATTCAGTTTTTGGAAGTTACTTGGGCTCTCAACGTGAAAATGTTGCTCAAATCCGAGGGACACTCACATAGGAGTGGGGGGAAGGACTCTCTTAATGCATGAATGTGTATGTTGTACGAGTGTTGACAGTATCTCACATGGGCCCATGCCTATACTGTGGGAGCATTTGGGGGTTTGAAGGTCTAAAACCTTAGTGGGACACAGGGGCTAGTTTTCTGAGTGTTTGGGATGGTTCATAGGAGTTTTGTTGGTGATGTTGAATGTGTGTGTGACAACGTTTCATTGATTCTACTTCGTTAAGGTCACCTAGGAGGTTGAATCAAATCATAGTAACTCTTCGCCAAATGTTTACCTTGGTTGGCGGGTTACTTGGGTGTATGTGGGATGAGTGTGTCACATAATATCATAGACATATGTAATGGGCTTGACCTATTTTAGGATGCATTAAGAACTGTTATCTATGAAAATTTTCTTAGGTATCCCATATCTAAAAAATATTTATGTATGGATAAATTCTACAACCACTTCTTGTGTACCTACTAGTTTAAGTTAATAAGGAAGTATGCTACAATATGGATCCATTTATCTACATTTAACAAATATACTTAAATAAATTTATTTTTTTCTAAGTAATGCATATTTTAAGTATTGTATGTCTGGATTTTTAGTTTTTTCTTTTGGAAATCTTAAGAAACTATTTTTGAGAAAAATGTGTTTTTTTTGTTATTTAATTTATTTATTTTTTATAAATTAATGAATTCAATGAACCAAAAAACCATTAAATATTTGGACTATAAAAATTACATATCTCAAACTTTGGTTTTAATAAAACATTCCAAAATTTGAGGAACATTGATAAAAAGAACATGCCAAAAAGAGACTAAACATAAAAGAGTTGGATTGTTAATAAACCATCTAATCAAACAAAAGGTAATTAAAACACTAATAACTATGTGCATTATGAAGAAGAGAACATCATACTAGTGGCATGAGTCACTTTCTTTCACAAAACCTTCCACAACCATATTCCATTTTTCTTAAGTATTAATTATGGTTTATAGTTAAGTAAAAATGTTTTAATTAAAAAACTAATGGCACTTGAAAATAAAATTTATATAATACAATTCATCTTTTTATATTTGTTATTTCAAATTATATATAATTTTTTTAATAATAAAAGTGGATTAAAAACAATATTTCCACAAAGATATTGTTTAACTAATCTATTCTTTGTACTTTTTGTAACTAATTTTTAGTGAGATTATATATATATATATATATATATATATATATATATATATATATATATATATATATATATATATATATATATATATATATATATATATATATTGTTTAAACTTAATTTTTTAATATATAACTGGATTCACCACCCTCAAAAACTTGTAGGGAAATTTGATTGTGCAAATTTAATAGATCAACCTTGTAACTTCAACAAGTTCATCCCATATTTCTAGCAAATTTAACTTAAAAATATAACTTTAAAAACCTTCAAAACCTAACTATTAGTTAGGTTAAAGATTTCCATAAATAATAGTTTAAGGAAAAAATATTTTGCAATTTATTCGGAAAAAATGATACCTTGTCAACTTCTCTTATAAGGCTCCCTCCATAGAAAGACTCTAACAAATTTTACTCTTGACCACTATTAATTTAGCATTCACTAATACAACTTCTTTTGAAAAATAAATATTTAATAAATGAGTGACATATTTTATGCCATAATTTATGAGTACTTTTCCATAACCATGACAAATATTTATTTGTATAGTAATTTTGTATTTGCATTAAAAATGGATAGGGATAAGATGTAAATAAATATGTTTAATAAGAAATAATTTTCAAAACTATTTATATTATATTTATCGATAAATATAAGATGTAAAAAAATATATTAAAAAAAAAAATCAAGATTATTTATATTATCTTAGTGTGAGAATGAAATTTTAAATATATAAAAATTAGCCACCAAGCCATGTGTTTTAACAAGCTATTAATTTTCCATTTCACATTTTAATCTATAACTGGATAGCAATGTTTTCAACAGAGTTCAAAAGTGGCCAAAATTTTGTAGTAGGAGTGTTTGAATCATGTTTTTGATGGTGTAAATGGATTCACCACCATCAAAAACCTACAGGGCACCCAAAATATTGAAGTTTTATAGCTATAACCTAGATTTACAAAAATCACTACTGAAATTTCCATGATTTTGAGAGTAAAAAATCAATCTAATTACACTAAAATTTTCAACCCGGGACTAAGCTTCCAGCCTCACTTATTAAAATATTGAAATTATTTCATTAAAAACTAACTAAACAACCAACTAACCAATAAACCCTAATAATATATTAAAAAAAAATTACAAAAGGACAAGTGACAATTTGTTTCATAAAATAACTTCTTCTTTTTATAAAATAATGTCATTACACCAATTGACCTTCTCATTTATTATTTATTTAGTCACATTTTGAAGATTTTTCTCGTGCGGAGTTACTTTCTTTGTCATGGTGCATGATTGAGAGTTGATGGCAATGGATGTTGAAATATATAATTACCTCCCACATGCATTGTTAGACAATCATTTAAGTAAATTAGTTGAGTTGAGTGATAGATAGATTTGGTTAGTGAGTTAGAGAGTCAGTTAAGTGTTTGACAATCAACTCGAGTTATGTGAGAGTGTGTACATGCCAATTAGGTTAAATACCCTTCATCGGGTTCAGATTGTCATTTAGAGTGATTCAATATTAATTGAAGCATCGTAGCTCATTGTTTTGTGTGTGGAATACTTGTGTTAGTGTGTGTTTGAATCGTGTGTCTATCCAAAAAGTTGGTATCAGAGCTTAGGAAGGTTCAAAAGATGTGTGGGCCAACAGAGCTAGAGAAAGAGGCCAAGAGAAGAAGGGAAATGGAGGTTCGCACGTTTTTTATGTGTAGCACAAGCAGAGTTCTGCAATTTCTCCATTGAAAACTTGCGGTTTTTGTATTGATCGCGTGCGGAAATGGAGTTTTAAAAGAAGCCGACAACATTTTTAATAAAAACAAAAGTCAACAAACGAGTTTACTTTTGGTACATGCACCTTTTTGAAAAAACAACACCCACATTTTCTTTATTACAAAGATTTAGTGCATGGAGAATTTGAATTAAAAAGATTTATTAATAAGTATTTTTTTAAAAGAGCTTATTATAAAAGTTTTTTTTTTATATATATAATTTTTTTTATAAATTATTATATAAAAACATACATTAGTGTTTTATTAAAAGAGGTTTTCTTTTAAAGGAGTTTTGCAAAAATCATAAACGAGATAAATTAAGGGTTTTTATCAGAGAAGAATATTGATTTTTTGAGTCAAGATGGCCACATCAAGTTTTCAGCCACAACTTCCATCTTTCACTCATAAATATTATGATGTGTGGGCTATTAAAATGGAGACTATTCAAAAAGCGCATGATTTATGGGATCATGTCAAGTTTGGGTTTGCAGAACCTCAGAACGACACAAAAGAATGAGCCCTCAGCAATGTAGACATAGAGAAATGGAAGAAAGAAAAGAAGAAGAATGAAGAATCGTTGCTTCTTATCGAGCAGGGAGTGGATCGAGCAGTGTTCCCGAAGATAATGATAACTTATTCAGCAAAGGAAGCATGCGAAACTTTGGCGACAAGCTATCAAGGTATGGCCAAATTTAATATTATTAAATTTCAGAATACTAGGAGAGACTTTGAAAGTCTACATATGAAGGAAACACATGACATTGATTCCTTCATGAATAGGGCATGTCTGTCATCAATTAGTTAAAAATCTATGGTGAAGATGTTAAATATCGAACAGTGATTGAGAAGGTTCTTCGATCTTTGTCTACCAAGTTTTATGTTGTGGTAGCAGCCATAGAAGAAGCGAAGGATTTGGAAAAACTAAAAGTTGATGAGTTGATGGGATCCCTTCTATCACATGAGGCAAGGTTAGACACAAATAAGGATTCCACTTTAGAAACCACCTTCAAAAGTCAAGTTTATATTTCAAGAGGTCGAGGCAGAGGACGAGGCAAAAGCTATGGTGGTCACAGAGATGGAAGAGAAGAGCACGAGCATCAAAGTGGAAGAAACAACAACAAAATCTTTCACAACAATCAAAGGTTTTACAAATAAAATATGAAATGTTATTATTGCAATAAATTTCATCATTATGATCGTGATTGTAGGAAGAAGATAACTGATCAAAGAAATAGGAGAGCTAATGTTAGTGTAGAGAATACTGACTCCATGCTTCTAGCATGCAACACCATGCATGAACCATTTGATAAGGTCTGGCTATTAGACAGTGGTTGCAGTAACCACATGACAGGCAACAAGAATTTAGTTGCAAATTTGGATGCATCTATGAAGATAGATGTAAAGTTGGGGACTGAAAAGACTATGGATGTAGATGGCAAAGGAGTGGTCAAGATTGTGACCAAGCAAGGAGAGCTAAAGATCATATCAGAGGTATATTATGACCCTAGATTCAAACACAATTTGATAAGTGTTGGTCAATTGACATAGAACGGATACAAAGTTATCTTTCAGGGGCAACAATGTGTTATTTATGACAAATCCCTAAGAAAATAGCCGATAGCAAATCTATAGATGACAAGGAATAGAATTTTTCCTCTAATTATGAACTACAATGATCATTTTAGTTATTTTACAACTGCACGTTTTGATCATTACTGGTTATGGCACTTTCGTTTTGGACACTTGCATTTTTTCGATTTAATATTGTTATAGCAGAAACAGTTGGTCAGAGGTTTACCTCCCATAAAAGAACCTACTAGCACTTGTGATTGTTGAATCTTCGCAAAGCAACACCGTGAAAGTTTTCCGATAGGAGTTTCTTACAGAGAAAAGAAACCACTTGAGTTGGTGCACACCAACCTATGTGGACATATGAGGACACAGTTGATTGGTGGAAGTTGTTACTTCCTCACCTTTATTGATGACTATAGCAGAAATACTTGGGTTTACTTCTTGAAGAAGAAGTCTGAAACCTTTGCAAAGTTCAAAGAGTTCAAAGCATTAGTGGAGAACCAAAGTGATCGACAGATCAAGGTATTGAGATCAGATCATGGTGGAGAATACGATTCAAAGGCATTCCATGATTACTGCAAACAACATGGAATCAAAAGACAGTTTACAACCATATACACACCACAGCAGAATGGTGTAGTAGAGAGAAAGAACCGAACAATCATGAACATGACAAGGAGCATGTTGAAAGAAAGAGACTTGTCTAATGAGTATTAGGTAGAAGCATTTGCATGTTCTGTTTATCTGATAAACATATCTCCTACAAAGAGTGTGATGAACAGAGTTCTAGAAGAAGATGGTCTGGTATGTCATGCAGTGTATCTCATTTCAGAGTTTTTGGATGTGTAGCCTATGCACATGTGCCTAAGAAAATAAGAGTAAAATTAGATGATCAAAGTGAAAAATGTATATTTACTGGTTATAGTGAGCAGTCAAAAGCTTACAAATTATACAACCCTGTCACCAAGAAGACAATCATTAGCAGAGATGTTGTGTTAAAAGAACAAGAGTCATGGAATGGGACTGTAGACACACTAACCAATGCACAAACACCATTGATGGAAGAAGATGATGTAGAAGAAAAGGAGCAGCAAGAATCAAGAGAGAAGATACCAAACAGAGTCACACCACCAAGGACTCCAAGATTTTTAGAGTAGCATGGATCTTCAAGCAGATCAATAGGCCACAATTATCCAAGTAGCAAATTAGGTAACGAATCAAGAAATGCTAATAAAAAGATGAGAAGTGTAAAATATAAATACTATGATTTGGATGTTAGTTCAAATTTTTCATTATTGGCATTCCAACCTTCATTATGAAGAAGCAATCATAGATGAAAGTTGGGTGCAAGCCATGGAGGAAGAGATGAATTCAATTGAAAATAATTACACATGGGATTTGGTTGATTTATGAAATGATAAAAATATCATTGGTGTGAAGTGGGTGTACAGGACTAAATTGAATGAGAAAGGTGAGATTGACAGATTTGAAGCAATGCTTGTAGCAAAAGGATTCTTGCAGCAACCAAGAATAGACTTTGGGGAAACATTTTCTCCAGTAGCTAGATTGGATACTGTAAGAGCAGTTCTAGCAAAAACAGCTCAGAACAAGTGGAAAGTATATCAGATGGATGTCAAATCAGCCTTCTTGAATGGAATTTTAGAAGAATAAATTTATGTGCAGCACCCTCCAAGTTATGAAGTTTGAGGTAAAGAAGATAAAGCTTACAGATTGAAGAAAGCACTCTATGGACTAAAGCAAGCACCTAGAGCATGGTATAACAGAATTGATAGCTACATGAACAAGAATGGATTTTGCAGAAGAAACTTTGAGCTTACCTTATACACAATGGTAAATGAACATGGACAAATTTTGATTATTTGCCTATATGTTGATGATATGATTTTTACAGGTGATCTTGAGTTAGATGAATTTAAAGTGGCCACGATGAAACAATTTGAGATGACATATCTTAGTCACATGAAATATTTTCTTCGCATAGAGTAATCTGAGAAAGGAATATTTATTTGTCAAAATAAGTAGGCCAGATATTTGTTGAAAATATTCAGGATGGATAATTGAAAATCTGTACCTACACCATTTGTAACATGTACAAAGTTAAGCAAGGATGATGAAGGAGCATAAGTTAATCCAACTCTATTCAAAATATTGGTTGGCCGCCTCATGTAGCTCACAATGACAAGACCGGATATTATGCAAGGAGTATGTTTGATTTCCAGATTTATGGAGACTCAAAAAGACACACATTGGAGTGTTGTTAAAAGAATTCTGAGATACATAGTAGGTTCTAAAGATTATGGCATAATGTATGCAAGTACAGAAAATAAATAATTGATTGGATACATAGATAGTGATTCTGTAGGAATATTGGATGATCGGAAAAGTACGTCTGGTTACGTGTTTCATATTGGTTCAGGAGTGATAGCATGGGCATCTTGGAAGCATCCTATTGTGACACTATCATTAGCAGAAGCAGAATATGTAGCAGCATGTCAAGCAGTATGGTTAAGAAGAGTATTGGATGGACTCAAGCAGAAACAACAAGGATCAAAATCGATATTCGCTGACAACACATCAACGATTGCACTATCCAATAATATTGTGTTGCATCAAAAGAGAAAGCATATTTATAGTAGATATCACTTAATTCGAGAACTTGTGAGAAATGGAGAAGATCACTTGAAGCCTTGTAGAATGAGTGATCAATTGGTTGATATCTTTACAAAGCCATTAGCAATAAATTTGTTTTAGTTTCACAAAAGAAACTTGGGTGTTCTAAGCCTAGCTGAGACATAGACTAGTAGGCATGTTTGAGTTTTCATGAGTTATGTTTTAGTTTAGCAGTCGTAATTAAAGGGGAATGTTAAAATATATAATTACCTCCCGCATGCATTGTTAGACAATCAGTTAAGTAAATTAGTTTAGTTGAGTGATAGATAGATTTGGTGAGTGAGTTAGAGAGTCAGTTAAGTGAGTGATGATTAAGTTGAGTTATGTGAGAGTGTGTGCATCTCAATTAGGTTAAATGCCCTTCACCAGGTTCATTGTATTCAGATTGTGATTTAGAGTGATTGAAGATTAATTGAAGAGTCACATCTCATTGTTTTGTGTGTGAAATACTTGTGTTATTGTGTGTTTGAATCCTCTACCTATCCAACAATGGAGGGAGTGAGGAATAAGAGCCCAAACTATGCTTTACTTCTAGAGGAACTATAGGAGAAGATATTGGTGCTCATGTTATTCAACTCTATCTATGCATGTCGCAGAGTGTGTAGGGAATGGGATGCCATATTTTCATCCTCCAAATTTATAACCACTAAATGGACCAAGTCACATCCCAATCGAAACCCATTGCTGGTGCTGGTCCCAACAGAAGTTCATGATCATTATGTGGCTTACTATTTTTACACATACACATGGAAGAACTACACCTCCTCCCTTTTCTTCTTATAGGAATGCCGAAGGGATTTTTTAATATAACGTATAACTTGCGAGGGATCGACAATAGGAATCTTCTTGGTGGGCATGACTATGTTCAAGCCCAGGCTGTCTAAATCCAACAGAATAGTGTGCCATGTTGTCTTCAATCCTCCAACTCAAGGGTTCTTTTTCCTTCCCGCTATGTCGTCCATAGAAACGGTCATGGCCGTCGTCATAGCACCACGAGAAGAGAATAGGCATATAGTGATAGCGATAGGTCGAAATAATGATGACCAAATAGTGGAAACATATGATTCCTTCGAAAAGACATGGAGGATTGTGGGGAAACTGCCAAGAAATTTGCATGAAATCTACCAGTATAATGTTGTTTTCATCGAGGGTTTTTTTTATTGTATCAGAAAAGAGGCTGGCGAGCAGACGCATGTTATGGGTTTTAGCATTGTAGATGGTAATTTCATTTTTGTGCCACTGCCTGATATTCCTGGTGCTAAAATATCACCACATCTGCTTGCTTGTGGGTCGTGGATTCTTATAGCAGGGCTCTGCATATACTATTTTGCTGCAAATATTATCATTAAATAGAAGGTGATTATTTGGGAGCTTCAGAAGGTGAGTGCGGGTTTAGGTTCAAGTTCCCCTTCCTTATCTTGGAAGGAGATGGCAAGGATGCCTTCATCAATGTGGGAGGATGTTCAAAAATTTATGCCTTGGCCACGGCCTCAGATTACAGGAGTGGGGGAGTATGTGTGCCTCAAAGTAAAAATGGAGGTGATAGTTTATAGTTTAATGAAAATTTCATGGACTTGGCTTCCCAAATGTCCCGTTGATGATTCGTTTGCAAGCACTTATGTGCTTGATTTGATACCAAATATGAATAAGGTCATCTGAAGATTTACATGGAGGGTTGTCTCTCTCGGGTTCGAATTTCACACCTTCATCTATTGTAATATTTTTTAAAATTTATTTAATAATTTTCATCCCTTACGACTGAAAAAAATCGATCGACACTTTTCATGGGTTATTAGTGAACTGAGGACCTTATTCTGCAGCTTATTTTTAATTTGTTGAGAAAATGTATTATAATAGATTAAGATGTATTTACATCTTAATCTATTACCCTGCTTAGGATATGGATACAATCCTTTTATTTCCTTTAAGATCCAAATATAAAACTTTAAAGACAATGCATTGAGTATAAGGGACTTACTAAGTTAACCTCAAAGATAATATATTCAAATTTTGTTGAAAGCAGCGCAAGATAGGCATAAGAGCTATGTATACCGGAAGAGGTTGTTTTAGGAGTTTCAAGTTGGGGAGCAGGTGTACTTGTGCATCAATCCCAAGAAGATCTCCTTGTGGATTGGATCATGTGCCAACTTGGAACCCCGGTTTTTGGATATTTAGGATTATTGAGAGGATTAGACGAGTAGCCTATTGACTTGCACTGCCTTCGAGAGTGAAATTCCATGATGTATTTCCTATATTATTTCTTTAAAAGTATGTTAAAGATGTATATCATGTGATTGAATCGTCTGTATTGGAAGTGGATTCAGATGGAGAATTATAGCCAGAGTCTTAGTGTATATTGCAGAGAAAGGTGCTCATGCTCCAAAATCGAGCAATAGGGAAAGTTCAAGTGCAATGTAAGCACTTTGGGCCGGATGAATCTACATGGGAGATGGCGGATCAGATACAGGTTATGTATCCTTCATTGTTTGTAGGTTGAGGAAAAGTAGTTTTGGTATGATGTTTGGTATATGTTCTGGCATATGTTTTGGTGTGATGTTTTGATATATGTACATATGTATATGTATGTAAATACCACGATGAAATATGTTATAAAGCTCCAATAAGCAGTAATGTGGGCATGTAATTATAGTTGTCATGTAGTTATGTTGTCATGTTAGTTTGCTTTTCAGCATGGTGATCATTGTAAATACTACATCAGGTTATATTATAAAGCTCCAAGAGTAGTATGTTTTCTTTCCATAAGTTCTGCTAAGGTATATGTGTGATTGAACACTCAAGAGGGTGTCCCCCAAGGGGCATGGTTCGGTAAAAACCCTTGTGAAAATTCCATGTAATAAAAGTTAATAACGGAAAAAATAATAGCCATAGTTGATGGGACACTTATTCCAAGCTCAATGTTGGGAAAATAACCCTAGTGGGCGTTCACTTGGTTTATTATGGCTAAGGAAATTGGAAAAGACAATGGAAAAGGCTTTGGAAAGACAAAATGGAATTTTTGGAAAATTTATTGATGAAAATAATCGAAATTAGGGGAAAAGGGAGGTTAAAGCTCACAGGTTGCATGTGAGGAGAAAAATGAAGGAAAATAATGGAAAATGAATGAAATAGAGGCCTAATTGATAAAAATACTTCTAAGGATTAGTTATTACCTTTTGTTCATTCATTTTTGGAGCTCTCTCATTATTTTCTCTCTCTCTCTGAATCTTCGACACTTGGAGTTTTCATGGAGCACTTTGGCATTGGATCAAGAAAGGCAAATAAGGTAAGAGGAAGGAAGTAGAAAGCAAGAAAGAGAAGGATCAAGAAACTACAACACGATTCTTTGCTGGTATCAATTTGCATGTGTGATTTCCTTCCTAAGATTTCCATGCATGGTATTGCATGTGGTTATTTTTTGTCATGGCATGGGGTTTGGCACGTGTGATAGAATTTTTAGCCTAGCCTTTCCATTTTTAGATAGCCATGGTGTGATGGGGTTCTCATGTTTTGGTTGTGCTGAATTTCCTAATGGATTTGAAGCTCAGTGAGGTGGATCTCTATAATTATAGAACACATGGCATAGTAAACCCTAAACTGGACTATGGGTTGTCATAAATTTAGATGATGTGTTGCCTTGGTTGGCCTAGGAATCCTTGTCTGGTGAATTTTGGAATATATTATAAAGCCTAGAGGTGGGTTTCTCTCCATCAGACCTAGGTAAATAGTAAATTCCGGAGGGTATGTCTCAGTTTAGGGTCTAGTAATCTCTGGATTGGATTTTGGATTGCGGTAAAGCTTGAGAGACTAGGAGATAGGAAAAATCCTCACGATGAAGGTCGATAAGTCTAGTGTAATCCATGCTTGTTTTGGCCTAGAGATCGAGTGGAGATCATGGTAAATCCTATTATGACATGTTTATTATTTTTTCTTAGATTTTCTGTGTGGATTATGGTAAAGCTTGATTTCTATTAATGAGGGCGAGGTGGTATAGACTCAGGATTCCCTAGTTGGTTTTTACATTTTGAGTCCCACATTGATGCTTGGAATATGGCATGGGGGTGATTGGCTGAAGAGATATTTGGCTCAGCCAATCTATGGTCGAGTGGAACGTGGAACTCCCATCCCAGGTTGATTTTTTCATCCATTAATAAAATATTCTCTCCTTGACATCTTATGTGTAAATGTGTTGGCTTATATGCAGATTCTATGCCTGATGTATCCTTGATATTTCTGATGTTATTATGCTAGTTATGAGCATATATAATGACATTGATGGTGTATGGCTCTCCTGATGTTTTTATTTGTAAATGAATAAATAATTTATCTATAACCTAATATATCAGAATGTAGCGAATGATGTAAGGGAACAATGCTTCTTAGTGATTCCGAGATAAGTATGAGACCCCTATGCTTAGATCTATTCTTTATACCTTTAGATTACAAATTTGTAACATGTCTGATGAAATGTGTGTCATGGCTAGTAGGGGTTCAGTCTAGGCCTTGTTATTGTTTAATGTAAGTACATCATTTTTTCATTTTTATATTTCATCTTTGAGCTTGTCATTCAATTATGGGTAGTTACGTGGGCTCTCCACTTGAAAAAATTGCTCACATCTCAAGGATGCTAGCATAGGTCTATGGGAATTTAAAATTCCCTCGACGCATGCATGCATATGCTGTGGGAGGCTCGAGACTCTCCCATATCCACACATGCTTATCTCTATTAAAAATTAATAGAGATAAGATATAAATAAATATATTTAATAGAAATTAATTTTCACCATTATTTATATTTTCTTAAATATACATATTTAGGAAATTATACATATTTATGTAAAAGTGATATTTTAAAAATGTAAATAATATAGAACAAAGCCATTCATTTTCCAAATCACATTCTAATTTATTACTTGATTCCAAATCAACCTTATAATATTCCATTGGCATAGAGACCAATGTAGATTAATTTTTAACATAGACTAAGCTTTCGGCCACACTTATTTGAATATTGAAAATATTTTATTAAAAATTAACTAAAACAACCAACTCTAGAACCAATAAAACCTAGTAATATATAAAAAATGGTATTACAAAAGAAGTGACGACTAATTTTATTACCTATACCAAAGCAACATTATAATATTCCATTGGCTCAGAGACTGATGTAGGTTAATTTTTAACTTGGAGTAAGCTTCCCTCCACACTTACTTGAATATTGAAATTATTTTATTAAAAATTAACTAAAACATCCAACTCTAGACTCAATAAAACCTAGTTATATATAGGAAAAGGTATTACAAAAGGACATGTGACAACTTATTTTATAAAATAGCTCTTTTTTATTAAAATAATGTCATTACACCAATTGACCTTCTCATTTATGATTTATTCAGTCACATCTTGAAGATTTCGCTGGTGTGGATTTTTTTTCTTCGTCACTATCACGGTGCATGATTGAGACTCTTGGAAATGGAGAGAGTGAGGAATAAGTGCCCAGACTGTGCTTTCTTACTAGAGGAACTAGAGGAGAAGATATTGGCACTAATTCCATTTGACTCTGTCTGTGTATGTCACAGAGTGTGCAGGAAATGGGATGCGATCTTTTCATCCTCCAAATTTATAATTGTCCACGAATAATTATTTAAATCATTATTTAATAATGTTCCTTGTTAAATTTTACTAATCATTTATAAATAATTGAATAAGTCATTATTTATTTAATTATTCTTTAACCACATTCTTAAAATAATAAATAAATCATTTATTTATTTATTACTTCTATATAAACCGATTTGACCAAATTCAAATTTTGTTTCCCTCCAACAAAAATAATAAGATATTCCATAAAAGTTGGATCTAGATTTGGTAAATAATATTTTAATTATATATCAATATCTATACTAACTCAATATTTTGTTACAAATAGAAGGGTTTTCCATTCATTCACTACCTTTTTTTGCCTTGAGATCACCTTTTGATCTATACATTTGGTCTAACTTTGATTCTCCATCATTGTCATGGTTTTTCTACTTTTCTTCTGAGCTCCCTTTGAGTTCCACTTTGTCTAGGTTTTCTGCACCATCAAGAGAGAGATACCTTGGATATGAAGCATTGAAGACATACAATAACCTATCGCATTGAGAGGGATTGGAAACATCTTTCTATGTTCCCTTCCTAGGTTTCATAATACAAAAAAATCTTAATAAATTCTTGTCTTGTCTGTTCGATGTATGGAGCAACTCTAGTTTATATTTGTTGTTTAATTTCTTTAACTACACAAATCTAGATTTTTATAGCATTTATTCTGGTAACCCAATGCAGATCTAAAGAAATTGATAGCCACATTTTATGTTAGGGTTTTTTTTTTATGTACAGGTGAAGTGAGCTTTTCTCATACACTTGCAATTAGAATTCACACTAACACTAGCCAAATCTGAACTCCATGCAAGCTAAATGCCTGTTAGCAATCAGTGAGTTCCACTTCGAGATCGAGTACCTCAAAGGAATGGATAACAAGGCCATATATGCTCTTAGTAGGTGAATACAGGTAAATCACATAGAAGCTATGAGCTCTTATGGGACAGATTTATAATATATGATCCTGCTGGCAGTTCGGTAGGGTGATAGGTATATGGAGATTCTACAGAGGTTACAGCAGAGTACATGTATAGGTACACATAGTGGTACATGTTCAAGTAGTGGTATAGGTACAGGTAATGGTATAGATACATGTATAGGTGGTGGTACATGTACATGTACAGGTTCAGGTGTAGAGGATGGGGATTATCGTCTTGCAGCAGATTGCTTGCTAAAGTTTAGAGACGAGATATATGTGTAAGACAACACTGAGATCAAGAAGGTGATATTGAGTTAGTTTCATGCGAAACCATATTTAGGTCACCCAGGTTATAAAAATACATTGACTGTAGTGAATAGGTTATATTATGGGATGATTTTGAGGAGACACGAAGTAGAGTTTCTGGCTAAATGTTTGGATTGTCAAATTGTTAAGGCAGAGTGTAGGAATCTAGGTGGACTGCTACAACCGATTACGATTCCATAGTGGGAATGGATGTCATTTCCATGGATATCATCACAAGTTTTCACAGGATAGCTATACAACATGATTCCATCATGGTTGTTGTGGACATGTTGACAAAGGTTTCATAGTTCATTCTAGTGAAGATTTCATATTCAACTAGCGATGTGGCACTAGTGTTGATAAGATATGCGGTCATATTGCATGGTGCTCCAAAGAATATTGTGTCAGAAAAGGATGTGATGTCTACCTCCGAGTTTTGGAATTTTTTTTTGTATTTTTGGGCATCGAGTTGGCCTTTAGCACATCTTATCATCTGTATAAAAATAGACAGACTAAGAGGGTCAATAGGATATTGGAGGACATGTTGAGGATTCATGTGATGTATCAGCAACGGAAGTGGGAAGAGTATCTTCCACTCATAGAGTTCACCAACAACAATGGGTAACAAGAATCATTGAGGATGAGTCCATTTGAGGCATTGTATGGGTGGAGTTGCAATATTCCCATACGTTGGAGTGATCTGGTTAACAACGTATTGATTGGAATAGACATGTTGGCAGAAATGGAACACGAGATGCAGGTAACCAAGTAGAATTTGAAAGCAGTGCAAGATAGGCGGAAGAGTTATGTAGACTGAAAACGGTTTTTTTAGGATTTTCAGGTTGGGGAACATGTGTACTTCCGCATCAAGCCCAAGAAGATGTCCTTGCAGATTGGATCATGTGCCAAGTTGGAACCCCTATTTTGTGGACCTTTTAGGATTAGACGAGTAGCCTATTGACTTGCGCTACCTTCGAGAGTTAAATTCCATGATGTATTTCATATATTATTTCTTAAGAAGTATGTTAAATATTTTGATCATGTGATTGAATGGTCTGTATTGCAAGTGGATCCAGATGGAGAATTCTAGCAAGAGTCTTAGTGTATATTGCTGAGAAAGGTGCTCATGCTCCAAAATCGAGCAATACAGAAAGTTGAAGTGTAATGTAAGAACTTTGGAACCGATGAAGCTACATGGGAGATGGCGGATCAGATATAGGTTATGTATCCTTCATTGTTTGCGGGTTGAGGAAAACCAATTTTGGTATGATGTTTGGTATATGTTTTGGTGTATGTTTTGGTGTGATGTTTTGATATATATAAATATGCATATATATGTAAATGTCATGATGAACTATGTTATAAAGCTCCAATAAGCGGTAACGTTGTCATGTAATTATAGTTGTCACGTAGTTATGTTGTTATGTTAGGTTTCTTTTCAGCACGGTGATCATTGTAAATACTGCATCAAGTTATGTTATAAAGGTCCATGAGTAGTATGTTTTATTTCCATTGGTTTTGCTAAGGTATATGTGCGATTGAACACTCAAGACAGTGTCCCCAAGGGGGAGGATTCTGTAATAACCCTTGTGAAAATTCCATGTAATAAAAGTTAATAAAGGAAAAAATAATAGCCACGGTTAATTGGACACTTATTCCAAGCTCAATGTTGGGGAAAAAAACCCTAGTGGCTGTTCACTTGGTTTATTATGGCTAAGGAAATTGGAAAAGACAATGGAAAAGGCTTTGGAAAGACAAAATTAATTTTTTGGCAAATTTATTGATGAAAATAATCGAAATTAGGGGTAGAGGGAGGTGAAAGGTCACATGTTGCATGTGAGGAGGAAAATGAAGGAAAATAATGGAAAATGAAGAAAATAGAGGCTTAATTGATAAAAATACTTCTGAGGATTAGTTAGTAAAAATTTTCCGTTTAGTTTTGGAGCTCTCTCATTACTCTCTCTCTCTCTCTCACTTTTCAACACTTGGAGTTTTCATTGAGCACTTTGGCATTGGATCAAGAAATCCAAATAAGGCAAGAGGAAGGAAGTAGAAAGAAATAAAGAGAAGGATCAAGCAAATACAACAGGATTCTTTACAGGTATCGATTTGCACGTGTGATTTCCTTGCTAGGTTTTCCATGCATGGTATTGCATGTGATTATTTTCTGTCATGGCATGGGTTTTCGCACATGTGACTGTGCTTTTAGCCTAGCCTTTCCATTTTTAGATAGCCATGGTGTGATGGGGTTCTCGTGTTTTGGTTGAGCTGAATTTCCTGATGGATTTGAAGTTGAGTGAGGTGGATCTCTGAAATTATAGAACACATGGCATAGTAAACCCTAAACATGACTATGGGTTGTCCTAAATTCATATAGTGTGTTGCCTCGGTGGTCCTAGGAATCCTTGACTAGTGAATGGGGGAATATATTGTAAAGCCTAGTGGTGGGTTTCTCTCCATCAGGCTTAGGGATCTCGGGTTGGGATATACAATAAATCTTGGAGAATGTGTCTTAGTTTAGGGGCTAGTAATCTCTTGATTGGATTTTAGATTGCGGTACAACTTGAGAGACTAGGAGACAGGGAAAATATTCACGATGTAGGTGGATAAATATAGTGGATTCCATGCTTGTTTTGGCCTAGTGATCGGGTGGAGATCATGGTAAATCCTATTATGACATGTTTATTAGTTTTTCTTAGTGATTCCGTGTGGATTATGGTAAAGCATGATTTCTATTGATGAGTGTGAGGTGGTTTAGACTCATGATTTCCTAGTTGGTTTTTTCAGTTTGAGTCCCACATTCATGCTTGGAATATGGCAGAGGGGTGATTGGCTGAAGAGAGATTTGGTTCAGCCAACCTATGGTCGGGTGGAACATGGAAGTCCCATCTTGGGTTTATTTTTGCATTCATTAATAAAATATTCTTTCCGAGACATATTATGTGTAAATGTGTTGGTTTATATGCATATTCTATGGCTGATGTATCCTTGATATTTATGTTGTTATTATGCTAGTTATAAGCATATATTATGACACTGATGGTGTATGGATCTCCTCATGTTTTTATTTGTAAACGAACTAACAAGTTATCTATAACCTAATAGATGAGAATGTAGCTAATGATTTAAGGGAACAATGTTTCTTATTGATTCTGAGATAAGTATGAGACCCCTATGCTTAGATCTGTTGTTTACACCTTTAAATTACAAATTTGTGACATGTTTGATGAAATGGGTGTCATTGCTAGTAGGGCTCGAGTCTAGGCCTTGTCATTGTTTAATGTGAGTACATCATTGTTTCGTTGTTATATTTCATCTCTGAGCTTCTCAGTCAATTATGGGTAGTTGCATGGCTCTCTTCATGAAAAGGTTACTCACATCTCATGGATGCTGACATAGGTCTGTGGGAAAAATTCCCTCAATGCAGGCATGCATATGTTGTGGGAGCTTCGATAATCTCTCACATGCATGCATGCCTATATTATGGGTATATTGTGGGAGGGTCCAAGGGATTGAAGGTCTAAAACCTCAGTGGGACTGAGTGGCTAGTTATCTAAGTGGTTGGGATGGTTCCTCTGAGTCATGTTGCTAATGTGGAATCTTTTTGTGATGTCATTTCATTTATTCTACTTCCTTAAGGTCGCCTAGGAAGTTGAATGAGATCATAGTAACTCTTCGTCATATGTTTACCTCCATTAGCCAGTTACTTGGGTAGATGTGGGATGAGGGTGTTGCTTAATATCATAGACATATGTAATGGTCTTGAGCAATTAAGCACTTCTATCTATGAAAATTTTCTTAGGTATCTCAAATCTAAAAAATATTTATCTATGGATAAATTCTCCAACCACTTGTTTTGTACATACTAGTTTAAGTTACAAAAGCATTATGCTACAATATGGATCCACTTATCTACATTTAAAAATTATACTTAAATAAAGTTATTCTATTAAAAAAATTAATGCATATTTAAAGTATTCTATGTTTGGGTTTTCAGTTTTTTCTTTTGGAAATCATAAGAAATGCTTTTGGAAAGATTGTGGTTTTTTGTTATTTAAAATGTTTGTTTTAATAAATAAATGAATTTAATGATACAAAAAAACCATTAAAAAATTGGACTATGAAAATCACATAACTCAAACTTTAGTTTTAATAAATGAGTACAAAATTTTGAGGAACATTGATAAAAAGAACATGTGAAAAAGAGACCCAAACATAAAAGAGTTGGATTTTTAATAAACCACCTAATCAAACAAAAGTTAATTAATACATTAATAACTATGTGCATTATCAAGAAGAGAGCGTCATAACATTGGCATGACTCACTTTCTTTCAAAAAAGCTTCCACAACAATATTCCATTCTTCTTAAGCATTAATTATTGTTTATAGTTAAGTAAAAAAAACATTTAAAAAAGTAATGGCACTTGAAAATAAAATTTATATAATACAATTCATATTTTTATATTTTGTATTTCTAATTATATATAATTGTTTTATAATGAAAATGGATTAAAAAAAATATTTCCACAAAGACATTTTCTAACTAATTTATGTTTTGTACTTTTTAGAGCTATTTTGTTAGTAAGATTATATTTTTCTTTTTTTAAACTTAAATTTTTTAATATATAAATGGATTCAATCCTCTCAAAAACCCTTAGGGAACTTAAAATGTGAAAAGTTAATAGATCATCCTTGTGACTTCAACAAGTTCATCCCATATTCCTTGGGAATTCAACTTAAAATATAACTTTAAAAACCTTCAAAACTTAAATATTAGTTTGGCTAAAGCTTTCCATAAATAATAGACAAGGAAAACATATTTTGAAATTTATTATAATTAAGAAAAATTAAACCAACTCTAGTTCTCTTACTAGACTAGCTCCCATATTAGGAGTCTACCAACAAATTTTCAATTTAGCATTCACAAATGCAACTTCTTTGAAATACAAATATTTAATAAATGAGTAACATATTTTATGCCAGAATTTATGGTTGTGTTTTATAATTTATGAAAACATAATTTATGCCATAATCATAATGAATATTATTTGTTTAGTAATCTTTTATTTGTACTAAAAATAGATAAAATAAGATGTAAATGAATATATTTAATAATAATAATAATTTCACCCTTATTTATATGTTACTAAATATATTTATGTAAAAGTGAAATTTTAAATGTGTAAATACTAGCCATCAAGTGCATGTGTATTAACAAGGTATTAATTTTCCAATTCATACTTTATTTTTTTAACTTTTTTTGACAATATAAAGCAAGGTTCACATCACATGAGGGCACCCACTGGGTTTGAATCGGTGATATTTACAAAAGAATCACCAACAAACCAGGAAAACACCCAATCACCAACAAACCACCACCATGGTGGGTTCAAATTTTAATTTATTACTTGATACCAAAGCAACATTATAATATTCCATTGGCTCAGACTGATGTAGGTTAATTTTTAACTCTGACTAAGCTTCCCACCCAACTTATTTGAATACTGAAGCATCATTAGAAACTAGTGCCTTAACAAAACATGCAATCACCAACAAACCACCACCGTTGTGGGTTCACATTTTAATTTATTACTTGATACCAAAGCAACATTATAATATTTCATTGGCTCAGACCAATGTAGGTTAATTTTTAACTCTGACTAAGCTTCCCGCCCAACTTATTCGAATACTAAAGCATCATTACAAACTAGTGCATTAACAGAACACTCAATCACCAACAAACCACCAACAAACAACCCTTACAGCGTGATACCAAAGAAAAATTATAATATTCCATTGGCTCAGACCAATGTAGGTTAAATTACAAACTAGTGCCTTAACAAAACACACAATCACCAACAAACACAAACAACCCTTACTTGATACCAAAGCTACATTATAATATTCCATTGGCTCAGACCAATGTAGGTCAATTTTTAACTCTTACTAAGCTTCCCCCCAACTTATTTGAATACTGAAGCATCATTACAAACTAGTGCCACCAACAAACCACCACCACTTCCCCCAAACTTATTTAAATACTTGTGTTTTTTTATACCAAAGCAACATTATAATATTCCATTGGCTCAAACCAATCTAGGTTAATTTTTAACTCTTACTAAGCTTCCCCCCAACTTATTTGAATACTGAAGCATCATTACAAACTAGTGCCACTAACAAACCACGTCCACTTCCCCCCAACTAATTTAAATAATTTTGTTCTGTTATACAAAAGAAACATTATAATATTCCATTGGCTCAAACCAATGTAGGTTAATTTTTAACTCTTACTAAGCTTCCCCCAAACTTATTTGAATACTGAAGCATCACTACAAACTAGTGCCACCAACAAACCACCACCACTTCCCCCAAAATTATTTAAATACGTGTGCCTTAACAGAACATGCAATCACCAACAATCCCCCCAACCTATTTGAATACTGAAGAATCATTACAAACTAGTGCCTTAACAGAACACGCAATCACCAACAAACCACCACCACTTCCCCCCAACTTATTTAAATACTTGTGCGTTAACAGAACATGCAATCACTAACAAAGCACCACCACTATGGGTACACATTTTAATTTATTACTTGATACCAAAGAAACATTATAATATTCCACATTTTAATTTATTACTTGATACCAAAGCAACATTATAATATTCCATTGGTTCAGACCATGTAGTTTAATTTTTAACTGTGACTAAGCTACCAAGGCAACATTATAATATTCCATTGGCTCAGACCAATGTAGGTTAATTTTTAACTCTGACTAAGCTTCCCACCCTAATTATTTGAATACTGAAGCATCATCCCCCACTCACAATACACAACAAGGTTCACATGCTTATCCTTAACAGGCACCCACTAGGTTTCAACTAGTGAACTTTACAAACTAGTGCCTTAACAAAACACTCAATCACCAACAAACCCCCACTAACCTGGGTTCACATTTTAATTTATTACTTGATACAAAGAAACATTATAATATTCCATTGGCTTAGACCAATATAAATTAATTTTTTACTCTGACTAAGCTTCCCAGCCAACTTATTTAATATCTAAAACATCCAACTCTAGAATGGAGTAGTCTATAACGCGACTTGCAAATGGATTTTTATTATTTCTGGGTTGATGTGATAATGCTCGGAGTTCTCCCATTACCAGAGGTTTCTTGCCCGTCTCCGTCCCTCGACCGCTGTTATTCCCTCCAGGATGTCCAGTCCCCATTGCATATATGTCCAGTTGCCATACCCATAGCATGTCATTCATGTATGGATACACCATCCATGAAATTTTAATTTTAAATCCTTTTAATTCCTACGCTTTACCAAAAATCTATTTTGATTTTCAATTCCAACAGGCGCAGGGGGTCTCGTCTTCCCAACATTCAGCTGCCCCAGAAAACCAGAGACTACGCCTGAGTAAAATCAAGAGACAGTGCTTCTACAAGGAATGTGGATGGAATCCAAACCGACACGTCTTGCAATTCGTGGAATTTCCTGTGCCAAATCCGAGGAGGCCAAATTTTAGTTAAAATCCATCCTGCCACTCTCAATCCTATTGATTTTAAGAGACAGAGGCATATTCAGAGGTGTCGATTCCGATTTTGTGGTATTCATTGTATTTTTTTTGTTTTAACAAATATACTTAACCAACGATATGTCATTCGATGACCATGTATCTGTATTTTTTTTATTGCTGTGTATTTTTCCATGGCTAGTGTGTTTGATAGGGAACACCGTGCCAGACCATCCATGGATGGATGGACTACTTTTCGCTCTACAACAGTCGGTAAGGTGCTTTACTCGTTTCACTAGTTATGTTCCTTTGTCACCTCGTGTTAGCTTGAGGTGAAGCACTTGAATGCTACAAGTATTGCTAATTTTGATATATATATATATATATATTGGATGAATCCAACAAGTATTGCTAATTTCTTTGCTGATTCGTGAAATATTTGTGATCACAGCTGTAGTGGGGCATAGCTTTCTAACTCGAGATATCACTTTCGAGAACACTGCTGGACCAGAGAACCATCAGGTTGTCGCCCTTCGAGATGGGTCGGATCTATCATCATTCTACCGCTGCAGCTTTAAAGGCTACCAAGATACTCTCTAGGCACACTCTCTTTGACAGTTCTACAGGGAATGCGACATTTATGGCAGAGTTGATTTTATATTCGGCAACGCTGCAGCAGTGTTTTAAGACTGCAATCTATTAGATAGAAAATGTAAGATTCCAAACAATAAAAATTTGGATAGATCTAAAACATATTAGTGTTCTCATTTAATACAGTCTTTCATCAAGAACCAGAACACAGGAATTGCAGCTATTTTATTTATATTATTCACTGAAAGTAAAATACATGCCCAGACCATAAAATCCTACAAATGGCATGCACAGCTGCTTGAAAATGACAAATATAAGAAACTGAAGCCCACTTGTGAATCCTGGATGGATTCACCACATAAACATCACCGCGGGGTTTTCGTCCCGGGATCAATGCTAGAACTGGCGAGGCCAGGTTCTTAACCCAAACACAATAAGATAGATAATCCAGGAATTCATAGGTAATATTAGATATTGGCCTAATTCATGAATTCATATGTCTAACTCATTGGGTCGCTAGATATTACCTAATTAGGTAATATCTAATGACCCTAATTGTTATATACTTATTCATTTTATAGATTTTATGCCATTCTGCACCATATAACAATCAATTTCACATTGAGGGGTACTATTGAGGGTTGTTCCTAGGTTAGCTTTAACAATGTATTTTTTTTTAAGAAACAACTATTGAAATTATATTAATAAAAAATGGATTTGGACCAAACCGTTACGAGTTTCTAATATCTAGAGTTTACATGATTCATTGAAGGTTTGGGATAGAATAGGAAGGGTCATCCCAAAACATTACTTGAGGACCCCATAGTACAAGAAAAAATTTCCCGTTCGAGCTAAATACATTTAGAAAACCCCCTAAAATCCATTTTCATTTACATCCCATTCCAACTTAGTTTCATTTTAACTTGGATTAGTTCCTAGTTTTCCTTGGAGAGTAACTTTCCTTCTTTTTTCTAACTTGGATCTAACCCAAATTTTCTGAAGAATTTATCTTACCGCCATTCTTGGGATGATCTCTACTTTTTTCTTCTTTCTTTGGTGCCAATGGAGGTTCATCAACATCCACCATTTCCACCAAAGCAGGAGATCCTTGGTCGGCATCCGTGAAGGGGATGGACCTAGATATATTATTTCCCATGACCATAATTTAATGCTTAGCAACATAAACCTTTCCCCCGTTAGATTTTTCCCTGGAAGTTCTTGGTAAAGTTGTAGCTATGTTATTATTAATTGAGTTGTCAATATCTTTTGAATTTGGACTTATATTCTCTTGAGTACCTGCTGATCAATTTGAATCATTTTGTAACTTTCCCTCTTTGTAAGGGGTTGAGAAAGGGTCCTCATTAGAGATTGAGTAATGATCAAAGTTCTTGCCCTCCCACCATTGTGATTTGCTACTAGATTTTTTTGTTCAATTTTTCTTGTCTTTGCTGCAACATTTGCTGGAATGCCTACTCTCATAACAACCTCTACACCAAAAAGAAATATTTTCAAAGTCAATTTTTTGCATTCAGGGGAAACTAGGACCTACCAACTTAATTCAGTAGGTAAACTAGCACTAAAATCCATCTCCACACATATGCGAGCATAGGCAGGCTTCAAATATTATTTTTTCTACACCTCGACAATAGAATTTTCCTAATGCATTATGAATGGAAATAAAAGAGGAAATATTCCACCAATGTAAAGGGGGGTTGCAGAGCCTTACACAAAACAGAGCATTTGAGATTGATGTTGTGAGAGGGTCAAAGGATAGAATCCAAGGCTACATAGAGAGTCGTGTGTTTCACCAAAACCATGGACCAAAGTAAAATATTTGAGATCTATCGTCATCTTTGTTGAAAAATACAATCAATAATCCTCTAGCCAGAGGATAGATGTTCACTTTTTCAGAAATAATTGATTTCCACTACTCAAAAGTCCATTATTAGAGGTCAGCCACAGTCCATAAAATCCGCAAATTAATCCAGCTTCATAAAATTAATTAGCCTCACTAATTGCCTCAGCCATACTGGGAACCTCAATCACTAGAGCATCAATAACAAGAATCCCAGGAGCAGGGTCTAGAGATAGGATTTAAAAATTCACTAGCAGGCATAAAAGATGTCCCCAAAGGGTGGAAACCAGAAATGGACTTTATGATTTTGCAGAATGTCAGGGAAGATTTCATCAAGCTAGAGTTATCCAAGATTGAAAGAGGGAAAACGTACAAAATAATATCTACAGGGGGAAATAATGACGACTGTGATGCACCCACCACTCGAGTAAGGGTACGTGTAAGAACCCACTAGTTAGGAAATACAAGGAGAAGTAAGTACTTATACCAAAATTTGGTCCCACACACTTTGATGTTGAATAGAATCTAATTTGTAATTAGGAAATATAATAGAATCAACATGAAATTTCCAAAATTAACTCAAGAGTTCATCTCAAATCAAATCTAGTGGATAGACGTTCACTTTTTCAGAAATAATTGGTTTCCACTACTCAAAAATCAATTATTGGAGGTCAGCCACAGTCCATAATATCTGCAAATTAATCCAACTTCATAAAATTATTTAGCCTCACTAATTTCATTAACCATACTGGGAACCTCAATCACTAGAGCATCAAGAACAAGAATCCCAGGAGCGGGGTCTAGTGACAAGATTTAAAAATTCACTAGAAAGCTCAATAAAAGATGTCCCCAAAGGGGGGAAACTAGAAATTGACTTTATGATTTTGCAGAATGTTAAGGAAGATCTCGTCAAGCTTGAGTTCTCCAATCTTGAAAGGGGGACATCGCACAAAACAATATCCATAGGGGGGAATAATGATGACTATGATGCACCACTAGAGTAAGGGTACGTGTAAGAACCCACTACTGAGGAAATAAAAGGAGAAGTAACTACTTATATCAAAATTTGGTCTCACAGACTTTCATGTTGAATATAATTGAATTAATTACTTAGGAAATATAATAGAATGAACATGAAATTTCCAAAATGAACTCAATTTTTCATCTCAAATCAAATCTAGAGGGTTTATAAAATCAATACAACAAATCAACATGCAATTTCCAAAATAAACTCCACAATTCTTGTCAAATCAAACCTAGAGTGCATATATATTCAAACGTTGTTTCAAATCAAATATAGAGTTAATATATATTCCGCCTCTATTTCAAATGCTATTGTCTACATATTCCAAGGGTTGTATCTTATAAAATGCTTATGGAAAAGGTAGAATCAAAGACTCACATGTGATTAACTATCTATAGGTAGTAATCACCAATTCCACGTTATTTTACTTTTTATTACGATTCCCACAAATCAATACAACAAATCAAAAGTTTATCAGCCATTATGATTCCAAGAAATGAGCTTTATCGTTTTGTCGAATGTCAAGGAAGATGTCGTCAAAATAGAATTCTCCAAGCTTGAAAGAGGGACATCACACAAAATAATATCCATAGGGGGAATAATGATGACTATGACACACCACTAGATTAAGGGTACATTTAAGAACCCACTAGTTAGGAAATACAAGGAGAAGTAAGTACTTATATCAAAAGTTGGTCCCACAGACTTGGTAGGTAGGGAGGTCATTGAAGCTATCAATGGAGCCATCTCAGAAGGAATGAAATCCACAAATTCTTGAGTAGAGAGAGTTGAATAATCCACCAAAGTGAGAGAAGAATCTATAGCTTCAACAAATCAGAGATTGAAGAAATATTACCCATCAAAGGAGTCACAGGTGGGACGATGCCTGGCTAGGGCCGAACCTTAGCCGCCACAACAACGCAATGCAGAGAAGCCATGAAGAAAAACTATCTTTAACAACGCATTTTAAATTGTTAAGGACACCTAATTATCCTTGTATTATTCCTTTTTATGTAGAAGCATCTAACTCGGAGTAGAAAAAAGACGGGTTTATTTGTCTCACTGTTACAGTTGTTTGTGGACAGGTTATTGGACCTATGATTTTTTTTTGTTATTATTTATTATTTGGAAGAGAGCATTAGGATTAGGGAAGTAAAATGTTTTTGTAGACTTAATTAGAATTTTTTTTTAATAATATGGAAATGTAGTTAGAGAGGAGCGGTTGTTAGTTTCAACCGAAAAACAACAACAGTAACTATTACCTACATTAGTATATAAAGCAGAAAAAAAACATACTGTAAGTTTCGATTTCCATCAAAAAGAAAGAATACAAAAAGAAGAGCAGAAGAGAATTTGAGAACCATCTGTAACCAGTTAATTCTTTCAACCGGTTAATTGTTTTATATCAGATTATTGCAAGTAAATTTTCATCTCCCTACTGTTACGTGAACAACAGTTTAAATTGAGTATGTAAATAGAAATAAAATTGAGAAAGAGAAAAGACTGTATCTAGATGTAGGAGATCCTTCAAGATAACAGCAGAGGTACAAAGATCTTGACAAAGTTTGCACAGGAAGAAAGCTTGAAGTCACTTTCTCAATGAAGCAGAACCAAAAAAAAAAATTAACCAAGAGTGCAACGTAAGTTCGATATTCACAAAAACAAATTTAAAACCTTTTTCTTGCTTCTTGTATTTTCGGCATAAACATATGGAGAGACCACAAAAGAATCAGGAATTATCCAAAGGGGAAATGAAAGACTGAGTATACAGCCAACGCGGGTTCGAGTCCAAAAGAGAACCAACCCAATGGAACAGCCAAACCCCGTGGGTGTGATACTGTCCAACTGAAGAGAGGTCGACAAGAACAACCTAACTTAACGCTACATTGGGACTCCAACTTACATGTAACAAGCTCTCTTTTCCTTTTACAAATACATCGACAAAGTCTGTCAACAGTCCTATGATTAACAACAGAAAGATAAACCCTAGTGCTATATAAACACTACTAAGGTATAGACCCTACCCTTAGGGTTTTATTGCCGAAGAAAGGAGTGGCCAGGTGCGCAAACTGGCAAGAACCTGAAAAAAAAATCAAGAAGTTGTTCAGTATTAGAATCCCAAAGAAGTTTGACTACATGCGATTAAACTGACCAAGAACAAGTGCAGAAATTGGAAAAAAAGAGTCACAGTTCGACTTCCCAAGAAGACGAGTGCTGAGAGGAGACGAATACCTCTTTTTTGAACCAACAAAGCCTACTCACAGAGGAGCCAGAGCGATTAGTGGCCTCATACAAAAGTAGAGTGGTTTAAAACATAGAACGAGAAGTTACCTATGGTTTTTTTTTTAGTTGAAGGTGGCCACAGGAGTCCTTGACGGCCCAAACCTGGAGAAGAAATGATAACAGACAGCCATTTAGTGAAAGAGCAGTAATAAAAAAAAACCTCAGTTGAAAATTTCGGAATGACCAGAATCTAACACTGGAAAACTTACACAATAGACAGGGGCAAAGAAATCCCATCTCACGGTTTGACAGAAACCCTTGTTCGAAGAGACCGCGTAACGAAAGTAGAAAAGGATCTTTTTGACAGAAGGAGGGATACATTTCCCCGCACAGAGACGCTGAGAGACACTGATAAAACCCTCGAGGAACTCTGAAAAATCAATGGAGTTTGAAAACCCTCTCTCCTAGTTCAGCTAGTGAGGGAACAAACACAATCAAAGTAATTGTTTGCACAATGCGAAGGAGTGGCTTGGAAGTTGGGATAAGGATCAGTTATTACTCCAGATCATGAGGATAGACTCGTAGCTACGGAGATGATATAACACACCACTCAAAAAATATACAAGTGCTCCGATTAAACACTATCAAATTCGTTGTATCTCACATTACCTATTATTTTCTTTCAATTAATACCAGTGACTTGGCAGGTTGTCAGTCATTTAATTTTTCATATTGAAGTTTAGTTTGAAATCTGCGCATCGCCACTTGTGAACAAGGGTTGGGCCCCATCATTTTTTGGTATTAGAGCGGGATTGTGAACAGTGAAAATGGAGGTTTGTAGACGAGGACGAGGAAGGGGGAGAGCTATTCATAGAGTAGAAAACGAAGGATTGAGGGAGGAAATTCGTATTTTGAATGAGCGATTAGTAGCAGTAGAGGCTGGAAGGAGAAGAGACCTTGGAGGAGGGGATGATAGTGACGAAGAGGTTACAGAAGTGACAAATGGTTTGGAAAGAGAGGGACCTAAAATTAGATTATTGAGGTCAGTTTTGTTATCAAGTAGCAAGCCGAAGCATGAGCTTTCTACTTATGATGGGAATTTATCAGCAGATGTGTTGTTGGATTGGCTTAGTGAGCTAAACAAGTATTTTGATTATGAAGAAATCAGTGAAGATAAGAGGGTAAAATTTTCTGCCACCAAGTTGAAAGGACATGCATCCTTGTGGTGGGATAGCATTCAGGTGAAGAGGAAAATGTTGAATAAACAGCCTATAAAGAAGTGGGCCAGGATGGAGGCCAAGATGAAGAATATATTTCTGCCCAAGGATTACCAGATCATGTTGTACAGGCAAGTACAGAATCTGAGGCAAAGGGGGTTAATTGTTAAAGAGTACACGGAAGAATTATATAGGTTGAATTTAAGAGCTGGGTATATAGAAGACACCCCCGAAAAGACATCGAGGTTTGTAAATGGTTTAAGAGGGGAAATACTGGATGAAATCAGTATTCTCTCACTCAAAAGTATAGATGAGTCATATCAATGTGCCCTAAAGGCTGAAGAGAAAATAAATAGGAAGTAGAATGCCAGAAGAGGAGGAGGGTCTCGCAGAGGTAAAGGAAAGGCTTTTGGCAGAGGTAGAGGCACAAATTCCAATGAAAAAGGCAGCAGTTCCAAAACTTCAAGAACGGTAGAAAAATACAATAACACTAGAGGGGGACGACCATACCAGCGAGGAAGAGGTAATGGTTGGGGCAGAGGAGTTGTCCAATGTTATAGGTGCCATAAGTGGGGGAACAAGTCTTATGAATGTCCTGAGGGGGAACGAGCAGGTGGTAGAGGAAAATATGTTTCCCAAATAAAAGAAGCAAAGGCACCACCCCAGGAGGTAGAAAATGCACCTGAGACAGGGGAAGATTTAGTGCTAAATTAGGTGTTGCTGAAACCAGCAAAATAATTTGTAGAACCGGGTCAAAGAAAAGCCTTATTCCGGATAGTTTGGAAGTCGCAGGGGAAGTGTTGCAAAATGATAATTGATAGTGGGAGTACAGATAATTTGGTGGCCACAGAAATGGTGGAGAAGTTGGGGCTGAAAAGGTTGAAGCACCCCACTCACTACCAAGTGTCGTGGCTGCAAAAGGGACATTAACTGTTAGTTGATGAATAGTGTGAAGTAGAATTTCATATTGGCAGATACAAGGACAAGATTATTTGTGATATTATGCCAATGGATGTGTGTGATATAATATTAGGGAGACCTTGGTATTATGACAGAAAGGTGGTTCACGATGGAAAGACAAATTGTTACAAGTTTGTCAAAGATGGGATTAAGCACATAGTTGTACCCATCAAGAAGGAAGACACAGCAGAAGCCAGTGGAGTTAAAGCATTACTGGTGGGTGGAAAAAAATTCTTGAAGCAGATCAAGGATAGTGAAATTAAGTTTGCTATTGTAAGGAGGCAAAAGATAGTGATACTGCATACAAAGATTACAAATCTACCAGAGGAGATCCAGGACATGTTACAGGACTTTGGCGATATCATAGTGGATGATCTACCGGACGAATTTCCTCCTAAGAGAAGCATTAGTCATTGCATTGATTTTATACCAGGAGCTAGTCTGTCAAATAAGGCAGCCTACCGTATGAGTCCTAAGGAAAATGAATAAATTAGGAAGTAGGTGCAGGAATTACTTGATAAAGCGCTGATTAGGGAAAGTATGAGCCCCTATGCAGTTTCGACAGTTTTGGCTCCAAAAAAAGGTGGAGAGTGGCGAATTTGCATGGACTCAAGAGCTATTAATGAGATTACTATCAGGTACAGGTTCCCATTGCCACAAATGGATGACATGATGGATTGCTTGAGCCGAGTAGCATACTTTTCGAAGATCAATCTGAAGATTGGTTAGCACCAGATCCGAATCTAGGAAGGGGATGAATGGAAAACAACTTTCAAGACGAATGAAGGGTTGTATGAATGGCTGGTGATGCCATTTGGTTTGAGTAATTCCCCTAGTATGTTTATGCGCCTAATGAACGAAGTGCTGAAAGAGTTCATTGGGAAGTTTGTAATTGTTTATTTGGATGAAATTTTGATTTTCAGCAAGACGAAAGAAGAAAACTTCAGACATGTTCGAAGTGTATTGAGGAAATTGCAACAGAATAAGCTGCTAATAAATCTGAAAAAGTGTACCTTTTTTCAGCAAGAATTAGTTTATCTAGGTTTTGTGATTGCAGAAAATGAGTTGAAGATGGACCCAGAAAAGGTTGCAGCTATAGTTAGCTGGCCATCCCCGAAGACTCTATTTGAAGTTCGAAGGTTTCATGGATTAGCAAGTTTTTATAGGAAATTCATTAGGGATTTCAATGGGATTTGTGCACCCATGTTGGACATGATCAAGAAGTAAAATCAGCCTTTTTGTTGGAAAGAAGTAGCAGAGAAAATTTTTCAGGCTCTGAAGAAGAAGATCACTGAGAGACCGATTTTGAGATTTCCTAACTTCAAAAAACTCTTTCAAGTTCGTTGTGATGCCAGCGGTACAGCCATTAGGGCAGTACTTAGCCAGGAGGACAGGCCAGTCACTTATTTCAGTGAGAAGCTGAATGGAAGTAGGCATAAATACTCAACCTATGATAAGGAATTTTATGCGGTCATCCAAGCATTGAAGCACTGGAGACACTACCTATTAGGTAATGAGTTTGTTTTATTTTCTGATAATTCTGCATTATAGTATATTATGCAGCAGCATAAGTTGAATCATAAGCATGCAGAATGGGTTGAGTATCTGCAGATTTTTACGTTTGTGCTGAAACATATTAGTGGGTAGGCCAACAAAGTGGCAGATGCATTGAGTAGAAGATCTTTGCTCTTACGGGAAAGCACAATACAAGTGTTGGGTTTTGAGCATTTGAGGGATTTGTATTAGACATATACAAATTTTAAGGAGGCCTATGAGGCTTGTCAAAACCCTTTACTGAGAAAAAATAGTCCATGGTTAGAGTATAGTTTGTAGAAAGGATTATTGTTCAGGGGAGGACAATTATGCATTCACGACTGTTCGATGAGGGAGAACATTATTCGGGAAAAGCACAGTGGAGGTCTAGCCGGACATTTCGGCATAGACAAGAAATTATCATAGATTGAGCATTTTTATTACTGGCCAAAGTTACGACATGACGTGCAGAGGTATGTAAGCAGATGTAAAATGTGTCAGTTAGCGAAGGTTTGCAGTCAGAATGCAGGACTTTATACGCCACTTCCTATTCCGAGTAGACCATGGGACTCAGTCAGTTTGGACTTTGTCTTGGGTCTGCCTAGAACACATCGGGGTTTTGATTCAGTGATGGTGGTAGTGGATCGATTCTCGAAGATGGCACATTTTATACCCTGCCGAAAAACCAGTGATGCCACTCACGTAGCACACTTGTTTTTCACAGAGATCATCAGATGGCATGGCTTGCCGAGGTCCATTATTTCTCACAGGGATGTCAGGTTCACCGGACATTTTTGGCGTACCCTGCGGAAGAAGTTGGACACTCAGTTGAAATTCAGCTCTGCTTATCACCCACAGACCGATGGGAAGATGGAGGTGGTGAACAGGAGCTTAGGAAACCTGCTATGAAGTTTGATAGGTGAAAATTCTTGGATGTGGGATCGCGTACTTGCTCAAGCAGAATTTTCTCATAGCGACTCACTGAATGGCAGCACAAGTTACAGTCCTTTTTAGGTCTTGTATGGCATGCATCATCGTGGAGTGCATGAGCTGCGAGATTTGGGGAAACTTGAAAAAAGAAGTGCTGATGGGGAAGATTTCGCCCAAGCAATGAGCGACTTACATGAGTAGGTGAAATCAAAATTGCAGGACAGCAGTCAAAAGTACAAATAGCGGGTAGATTTGAAAAGGCAGGAGGTTCAATTTAATGTCGGAGACGAAGTTCTTGCACACTTGCAGAAGGAACGTTTTCCTAAAGGGAAATATAACAAACTGAAATTTAAAAATATTGGCCCTTGCAAAATTATTCGCAAGTTTTTTGCCAATGCTTGCGAATTACAGTTTCCACCAGTGACAGGCATTTCACCCATCTTTAATGTGGTAGATCGGTTTCCATATACTACCAGTCCTGAGGACTACAGGGTAGCATGGCCAGAATGGGACACCCAACTTGACAAAGGTTCTTGGGTGAGACAGATACCTACGGCGCAACCCCTTGATATCGATAGAATTCTCGACACACAGGTAGCCAAGTGCACATGCAGGAAGGAGTATTTACAGTACTTGGTCAAGTGGAAGAACCGTCTCATTGAGGACAGTTCATGGCTTGACGCAGCGCAAATACAAAAGGCTAGATATTCGGTTGAAGATCTCATGGAATGGAGCCATGATTTTTTGTTACCCCCAGAGCCTAATGCAGGAGTATCTAACTCAGAGTAGACAAAAGATGGGTTTATTTGTCTCACTATTACACTTATTTGTGGACAGGTTATTGGACCTGTGATTTGTTTTTTTTTATTATTTATTATTTGGAAGAGAACATTAGGATTAGGGAAGTAAAATGTTTTTGTAGACTTAATTAGAAGTTTTTTTTATAATCTCGAAATGTAGTTAGAGAGGAGCGGTTGCTAGTTTTAACTGAAAAACAATAACAGTAACTATTACCTACAGTAGTATATAAAGCAGAAAAAAAAACATACTGTAAGTTTCGATTTCCATCAAAAAGAAAGAATACAAAAAGAAGAGCAAAACAAAATTTGAGAACCATCTGTAACCAGTTAATTATTTCAGCCAGTTTATTGTTTTATATGAGACTATTGTAAGTAAATTTTCGTCTCCCTACTGTTATGTGAACAACACTTTAAATTGAGTATGTAAACAAAACTAAAATTGAGAAAGAGAAAAGATTGTATCCAGATGTAGGAGATCCTTCAAGATAACAACGGAGGTGCGAAGATCTTGACAAAGTTTACACAGGCAAAAAGCTTGAAGTCGCTTTCTCAACGAAGAAGAACCAAAAAAAACAATATTAACCAACAACGCCAGGTAAGTTTGATATTCACAAAAACAAATTTAAAACGTTTTTCTTGTTTCTTGTATTTTCGGCATAAACATACGGAGAGACAAAAAAAGAATTAGAAAATATCCAAAGGGGAAATGAAAGACTGAGTATATAGCCGACGCGGGTTCGAGTCCAAAAGAGATCCAACCCAATGGAACAGCTAAACCCCGAGGGTGTGATACTGTCCAACTGAAGAGAGGTCGACAAGAACAGCCTAACTTAACGCTACATTGGGATTCCAACATACATGTAACAAGCTCTCTTTTCCTTTTACAAATACATCGACAAAGTTTGTCAATAGTGTTGTGATTAACAACAGAAAGATAAACCCTAGTGCTATATAAACACTGCTAAGGTATCGACCCTACCCTTAGGGTTTTTTTTTCCGAAGAAAGTAGTGGCTAGGCGCGCAAACTCGCAAGAGCCTGAAAAGCAAATCAAGAATCTGTTCAGTATTAGAATCCCGAAGCAGTTTGACTACATGAGATTAAATTGACCAAAAAAGTGCAGAAATTGGAAAAAAAGAGTCAGAGTTCGACTTACCAAGAAGGACAAGTGCTGAGAGGAGACAAATACTTATGTTTTGAATTGACAAAGCCTGCTCACAGAGGAGCTGGAGCGACTAGTGGCCTCATACAAAAGCAGAGAGGTTTAAAACATAGAACGAGAAGTTACCTGTGGTTTTTTTTTTTTAGTTGAAGGTAGGCACAGGAGTCCTTGATGGCCCAAACCTCGAGAAGAAATGATAACAGACAACCATTTAGTGAAAGAGCAGTAATAAAAAAAAACCTCAGCTAAAAATTTCGAAATGACCAGAAGCTAACACTGGAAAACTTACACAATAGACAGGGGCAACGAAACACCATCGCAGGGTTTGACAGAAACCATTGTTCGAAGAGACTGCGTAACGGAAGCAAAAAATGATCTTTTTGACAGAAGGAGGGATACATTTCATCGCACAGAGATGCAGAGAGACACTGGTAAAACCCTCGAGGAACTATGAAAAATCAATGTCGTTGGAAAACCCTCTCTCCTAGTTCAGTTGGTGAGGGAACAAACACAACAAAAGTAATTGTTTGCACAACGCGAAGGAGTGGCTCAAAAGTCGGGATAAGGATCAATTATTACGCCAGATCACGAGGACAGACTCGTAGCTACAGAGATGATATAACACAACACTCAAAAAATCTACAAGTACTCCAATTAAACACTCTCAAATCCGTTGTATCTCACGTTACCTGTTATTTTCTTTCAATTAATACGAGTGACTTGGCAGGTTAATTTTTCATATTGAAGTTTAGTTTGAAATCTGTGCGTCCCCACTTATGAACGAGGGCTGGGTCTCATCACTTTTATAGATGTTATCTATGTAAGATAGAGAAATTAACTACATGAAAAATAAGCATGGGTATAGTAACCAAGTAAGATCAATTTAACTGCTTCATATATATACATCATTGTTCATGATGTAAATGAAATTTCAGTTTTATATTTTTAATTTTCCTTTGTAATATATGATTAATTTCCTTGTTAAACAATGTTGGAAAATTATTACCAACCACCATCCATCTGTGCAGTCAAAACACCATGCTTCATCCCGTCATAACTTTTTTTGTTGGCTTCTTTATTTCAGAACAGAAGTGGTTAGTCACAAAGACATCATTCTTGGCTGACAGATTCAGCCCAGAAGTCTGAAACCTCTATAAGACTCACATAGTTTTCTCAGAATATCTTAAAAATAGGTGACATGAGCTTATACATTATGTCAATAATTATTTGTACCTCTTGATCACGGGAGTGGCAGTAATAAGAGGGAACCTTTATAATTGGAATGTTAATCCAACTAAAATGTATCTCGGTAATGGGGCAACAAAATGTTTGTGTGAATGAATGATTGAGTTAGTTAAAATCTATGGTAACTGTTACTTCTGCTCACTCTAAAACCCTACAATGCGTAAAGATGTTTGGCCCTTTATATGAAGGGGACATCCCATCTCCGCTCTCACCCTCTCCCGATGCAAAGTCGGCCATATATCATCAACATTATATTTCAAGAGAAAGCTTTAAATCTATTTACTTTTCTATATCTCTATTAAAACTTCAGCAGAGTACAGATCTGCAAACGAGCAAAATGGTATAATTAAAAGAAACAAAAATAAAATATATAATTAAAACAATTATTAATGAATACGCATTAAAAGTGATGCATTATATAATAAAATATATAAAGGGAAATTCCATCAAACCCTTTAAGGACGTGATAGTATAGGAAATACCAGGAGGGCACAACGGTTTTATTATTTCATTTGGATTTGCGAATAAATTAAATGATTGTGGGATAAATTCTTCGTCGGAACGACTATGGTGGACTTCATGAATGGTTGGGCTTGGCATGAGGCCCATGTGCCTCTAGCTCCCTTAACCAACCATAATCAGGCCATTAACCAACTTTTTAACACCATTTCGCTCCTTTACACACTTATATTTCTCTTTTATTACATTTGAGAATTTTGGTTATGGTATATCTTTTAGGTGTTAATACTATGATGTTACTCCACACTTCTACTCATGGGTTGAATTCCTCCAAAATTAATATTTATTTCGACCACCGGTATTGTATTTTTTTCATAAATACTTTGGACCACTATTAATTGTTTTATTTCATAAATACTCCTCCAATATTACCATAAGAGCATCTCATATAAGTTTGTTGGTAAAGCCTCCATATTTTAGAAGACATTAGTGAGATTTAATTTATGTTTTAATGATATCAACTAATGATACCAACAATATTGTATTGAAAAGTCCATGATTATTTGAATTAAAATCATGTGTGAATATTTATTGCAAGTTTCAAATCTCATCATAGTTGCAAAAAAATACAATGAAGAACTATAGGGTTTTACACATCCTTACCCTTATGTGTATTTTTTCATTTGTCTCTGTGTCGATTAGCTCTACGAGGGGATATGATATGGATATAGACAATGTGCCAACACTTGTGGATTGGCTTTACTAGAAATTTTACAAATAGACTTGCCTAGATTTAAAGTCCATAATTAACGTGACATTTCAACAAGCGCTAGAGGATGATATCACTCAAGTTGGAATGATCAAGATCTTGAGAGGAAGCTCACAAGATCTAAAAAATTCAAATGGAAAAAGAAAAGATAAGAACAAAAAGTAAAAAACAACAACAAATATATATATATATATATATATATAACAAAGAATAACTATAAAATTTACATTGTGGTAGAAAATCTATGCTTTTACAAAATGTGACTTGTTACTTATAAATTTTTTTAGTTACAATACCATGGGTAAATGCCATGGGTGGGTAAATACCATGGGTAGATGTTGCTTAGAATACTATGGGTAAATACAATGGGTGGATTCCACTTGCAATACCATGGGTAAATTCCATGATTGAATGCCACTTACAATACCATGGATGGATAAATACCTTAGGTGGATGAATACCATCGGTGGATAATCATTCCTCGCCCCTTAATAATAAATGGTCCCCGTTGCAGGAAGTTCCCTCCTAAGAAGCCTTTATTGAATATGCAGATTCTCTGAAGATAAGGGTTTTGTCTGTTTAACCCATAATCATGATGAGTGTATATATGAGGATAGATACACCCTGTAATGGTTGTGACCAACTATGATAGTGATAGTGTGCATCATATAAAATGCAATTCGATAAAGCGTGGGTTTGTGGATGACCCATAACCATGACAAGCAAAGATACAAGGATAGAGATACCATGTAATTCTTGTGACCAACTATGATGCTAACAGTGTGCGACCTAGCAAATGGACTTCGATAACATGGGTTTTGTGTGGTTAACCCATAACCTTGGGTTTGTGGTTGACCCATAACTGTGATTCTTATCAGTCTACTTGGTAAAAGCATGGTGACTTTTTTGGTAGATTCCAAACATATGTGTGTTTGGATTCCACAACTCTAAATAAATCTGACATGCCCATATCATGTTACAATGCCAAAAAAATGGGACCCACATGTCCCTATCCCTAGTCACTATCATCTGGAGGATCCCAAGCCAATGAATACATACCACCAGATTGTAGGTCTCAGAATTCCTAACCACCCATAGCTATGTGTCGCATGATACCTTTCCACTCTAAGGAAAGATCAATGAACTAATCCTTATACCAATCTTTTAAAGCATGCCTCCCGTGCTCAGTAACCCTGGTTAGTAGTGTTAGCATCAGTACTTTTCATTTTTCGAATGTCTTCGAATCAGTTAATTTTCAGTCTCAATAAGTCAAACTTATAAACTTTATTAGTGTCATAAGTTCGAGTGTCATTTTTTCAAAACATTTCCATGTGTCTAGCCATTAAGTGGTTGGTATAATGCTTGAAACAATGTTGAGTCGTGGAAAGTTATTGCCATGAATGTTGAGAAATTGAGTCTTGTGGTATGAATCAATGATGGGTCTGTCAGAATGTTTAATGAAGTCTGTTTCAGTTGAAAAACCATGCTTCCTAAAGAAAGATGACCATGAAAGAGTAGTGTCTTTCTTTCCTCATTCATTTTATTTTCACTCTTCCTAATAATATAAACCATATCCTACATCTCCCTTTTCCCATGTTCCATTTATCAAATCCTATACCCCATACCACTATCCATTTATCATTCCCTATTCCTAACTATATAATTCCCATGCTACCCATCCCATCCTAGTTCCATCCCCCTTAAATGAACATGTTTGCAAATGATATCGACATAACTGACATATTCCCCATTACTTAAAATACAATATCCATCCTGGCTAATTTCCATCAACAGGTGCAGAAGGCCCGCGATAAAGCTTGGCATGATCGACATATTCACCAAAAGACCTTCACACCAGATGACTTGATCCTCTTATACGAAAGCTAGTTTGCAAAACATCCAGGGAAGTTTCGGCAACACTTGCTTGGCCCCTATACTATTAAGGAAATCACGGATGGTGGAGCTATTCGGCTGGCTACCCTGCGCGGCAATGTCTTTTTAGGATATGCCAATGGTATTCGGCTCAAACCATATCGGATTAAAAGACTACAGGGTCAGAGCAGCTATGAAGACGTAGATGATGAACCTACCAGCACAAGTGACTCGGGACGAGTCACAAGATTGTGTTGGGGGACTCTTGGAACAGGGTCTCCTACAAAGCTGCGAAACTAGTCCATTTTGTATGATTCTGATTATATTTAGGATATCGCAGGGGTTTTGGGGTGGGTCAAAGCCCCTAAAGGATTGTAATTGGGTCAAGGGTAGACCAAGAGTCCGCAAACGACGGTTTGCGAACCATTGGATGCATAAGCTAGAATAGTATAAGTAGTTGAACCCTTTTGAGTTGTAAACAAGCTAAGAATAATAAGAGATTGTTGCTAACTGAAAATCGATAGATCTGGTCAGGGTTTTCAAGTAAGGACTCTTACTGTTGTATGCGCAGAGGGCCTATTTCCTGCTATGTGTGGACCCTACTACTGTGTACGCAGGTTGGGTTTTTGGGGTTTTGTACATAGATTTGAAAGATTAATGAATGCGGAAGTATTGTTTCCTATCTCAATCCACTGGAATTGTTGTGATATGAATTTGTGATGTCTTGATTACTTAGTATATGTTGTTGTTTTATTCGTTTAAATTGTGAACATACTTGTGTACTTATTTATGCTGCGATCTGGGTTTGTTCTACTTACTTCATACAAGAATATATGAAATAGTTGTGTATTGTTATATGAATTCTCGATCTGTTGATTTCTATGAGTAATATTGATGTTGTGCACGTGGATGCGAAGGGAATATAGGCTCAATGATACTGGATCAGGTCACGATCAGGGTGAATGCAGCTCTGCTTGACTTACCTACCCTCTCCCGGGGTGCAGAAACGTGGTTCCAGCATCCACCCATGCTACTTTGGGTGAGACTTTGGCCTGCGCAAGCAAGTAATTGCCAAAAGGGCCAGTAGTATAGGGGTTTGTTGAAAAAACCTGGGTCAGGACCCCTCGAGCCAACACGAAGCCACTCTGGTGTCATGTCATTATGACGCGATTTCTACCATGCTGAACATCAACTCATGTATTCACATGCTCTATATTCGTACCATCAAGGTTATGTTCAAGACCCTGGGTTAGGGACATCTCAATATTATATGGCATTCTTACTAGCGTGTGTTGGAGTTATGTACCATATATGTACTTTGAGGGCTATCTGAGACACTTCTCTATCTTTCATGTGTCAATAGTCCTACTAATGTATACTGTGACATTGATCCAGATTGTATTTCTCAATGGATATGCTCTATCTTTTGAGTCACATGGATCCACTATGTATGTCTTCGTGACCATGTTATAGCATTCCATTTCATGGATCGAGAGTGTATATTATGGCTTCTATGTTGAGTATCTTCTTGAGACCGAGCATCGGTATGCCTGCCTTGGGGATCTTATTAGCACAAATGAGACTTCAACTCCAGTGTATTATGCTTCAAATCCTTCCTCACTCCTATTTTGACCTCTAAGCTCTGTCATAATTTATTTTGGCCATAATTTTCTCTTCTAACCTCATACATTAGGGAGAATCTATTATCAACCTATTTTTATCCATAAGGTTAGTGCCTCTGAGACATTGTGTTGGTTGACCTTTTTTTGGACTTCAGACTTTACTTTTTCCAGTTATAACACTCATTCACATAGATCATGGGTTATTCATGTGACTGGAGCCTTCCAGTTGTTGGTATCATGCCTTATGCGTGCGATTGTAGCCAAATTTTCCCTGTTCAGTGCCTGCGACTAGAAAATATTTCTAGAGTCTTGTGATTCCAAGGCTATTAATTCAACACATCAACTATTCGAGCTAATCAGGGCTTATCATTGAGAAGCTTCCATGAATTCTCATCATCCTCAGTGTCTACATTCATCCTCTTAGGAGCTCTCTTCATCCTATTTATACTGGACCACTTGAGAGGGTGAGGCTAGTTAGAGTTTTTGGGATCTGGAGTTTATCGTTTAGCATCATATCCTTTGTGAGAGAGATAGCGTTTATGAGTGATATGCTGCTAGAGGCTTTATCATTCATGGATATTTTCTTGTTATAATGGGGAGACTTGTCGTTTTTTGGAGAGGCGACATGGGTGGAGGTATACTTGTATTTTGATTCTGGATTAATAGAAATGTATGTTACTTCCTTGTATTTTCATGTGTGTAGCATTGATATATGTTATTTCTATTATTCTTTGAGTTGATGATCTTCACAGGAAGATAACTTGTCTTTCTAGAGCGTCTATGGATTTATGTAGGGGTTGAGATCGAGTGCAAATGAATCATATTGCTTGAGTGGAGCACGATGATTCTACTACGAATTCACAACCTTTCGCCGACCTGCGATGAGTCCACGTGGATGATCTTTCCTTTATAGCATCTAGAATCATTTTTTTGCTACATGTGTGAGCGTTGGGTTAGGATTTGATTGTCTATTTATTGTCAATTTTTACCTTTTTGTCTCATGATCTTATGCAGACAAAATATCATGTGGGAATAGCTCCTTGCATGTAAATTTAATTGCAACACACCATTTGTGGAGTAAAATTCTGGAACTTACGATTCACCAACTTTGCATTATTTTCTCCTTTTTTATTTATTATACAATGTGTTGTGAAATGGGGAATTTGTACTCTATTCAAATTTGCATTTATATTCTTGTCCGTGAGCCTAAAAACAAAAGCTGCAACTTGCAATAAAAATCTACTTGATTGATTTCCTTGCGTACTACAAGGATGGTTGTTTTCAGTTTACTTAACATGGTGGTTGGGAGTAATTTTCCAACATTATCTAACAAGGAAATTAATCATATATTACAAAGGAAAATTAAAAATATAAAACTAAAATTTAATATACATCATGAAAAATAATGTATATATATAAAGCAATTAATTTGATATTACTTGGTTACTATGCCCACACTTATTTTTCATGTAGTTGATTTCTCTATCTTGCAGACATAACATCTATAAAATTATAATCCAAGAATAACTAGGTGTCCTTTATAATTAAAAATGCATTAGTAAATATAGTTTTTCTGCATGGCTTATGTGCATTGCGTTGTTGTGGCAGCTAGGGTTTGGCCCTACCCAGGCGTCTCCCCCCCTGTGACTCCTTCAATGGGTAATATTTCTTCAGTCTCTGATTTGTTGAAGCTCTAGCTTCTTCTTTCACTATGGTCTATTCTTTGACTCTCTCTACTCAGGAAATTGTGGCTTTCATTCCTTCTGAGATGGCTCCATTGATAGCTTCAACGACCTCTCTCCCTGCCAAGTCTGTGGGACCACGTTTTTGTATAACTGTTACTTCTCCTTGTATTTCCTAATTAGTGTTTTCTTACATGTACCCTTACTCTAGTGGTGCATCATAATCACCATTCTCTCCTCTTGTGGAAATTTTTTCATGCAATGTCCCTCTTTCAAGCTTGGATAACTCTAGCTTGATGACATCTTCACTGACATTCTGCAAAATCATAAAGTCCATTTCTGGTTCACCCCTCTGGGGACATATTTTATTTCTAATAGTGAATGTTTAAATCCTATCTCTAGACCCCCCCTCCTGGGATTCGTGTTCTTAATGCTCCAGTGATTGATGTTCCTAGTATGGCCGAGGCAATTAGCGAGGCTAAATAATTTTATGAAGTGGGATTAATTTGCGGATTTTATGGACTGTGGCTGACCTCTAATAATGAATTTTTGAGTAGTGGAAATCAATTATTTCTAAAAAAGTGAACTTCTATCCTTTGGCTAGAGGATTATTGATTGTATTTTTCAACAAAGATGATGATAGATCTCAAATATTTTACTTTAGTCCATGGTTTTGGTGAAACACGCGACTCTCTATGCAGCCTTGGATTCCGTCCTTTGACCCTCTCACAACATCAATCTCAAATGCTCTGTTTTGCGTAAGGCTCCCAAACCCCTTTACATTGGTGGAATATTTCCTCTTTTATTTCAATTGGTAATGCATTAGGAAAATTCTGTTGTCGAGGTGTAGAAAAAATAATATTTGAAGCTTGCATATGCTCGCATATGTGTGGAGATGGATTTTAGTGCTAGATTAACTGTTGAATTAAGTTAGTAGGTCCTAGTTTCTCTTGAATGCAAAAAATTGACTTTGAAAATATTTCTTTTTGGTGTAGAGGTTGTTATGAGACTAGGCATTCCATCAAATCTTGCAGCAAAGACAAGAAAAATTCAACAAAAAAATCTAGTAGCAAATCCCAATGGTGGGAGGACACCAACTTTGATCATTACTCAATCTCTAAGGAGGACCCTCCCTCAACCCCTTACAAAGAGGGAAAGTTACAAAATGATTCAAATTGTTTAGCAGGTACTCAAGAAAATATAAGTCCTAATTCAAAAGATATTGACAACTCAATTAATAATAACATAGCTAAAAATTTACCAAGCACTTCTAGGGAAAACTCTAATGGGGAAAAGGTTTATGTTGCTAAGCATTAAAGTATGGTCATGGGAAATAATATATCTAGGTCCATCCCCTTCGCGGATGCCGACCAAGGATCTCCCGCTTCGGTGGAAATGGTAGATGTTGATGAACCTCCATTGGCACCAAAGAAAGAAGAAAAAAGTAGAGATCATCCCAAGAATGGCAGTAAGATAAATTCTTCAAAAAATTTGGGTTGGACCCAAGTTGGAAAAAAGAAGGAAAGTAACTCTACAAGGAAAACTAGGAACTAATCCAAGTTAAAATGAAACTAAGTTGAAATGGGATGTAAATAAAAATGGATTTTAGGGGGTTTTCTAAATGTATTTAGCTCGAATGGGAAATTTTTTCTTGTACTATGGGGTCCTCAAGTAATGTTTTGGGATGACCCTTCCTGTTTTATCCCAAACCTTCAATGAATCATGTAAACTCTAGATATTAGAAAAACGTAACGGTTTCGTCCAAATCCCCTTTTTATTAATATAATTTCAATACATGTTTCTTTAAAAAAGATACATTGTTAAAGCTAACCTAGGAACAACACTCAATAGTACCCCTCAATGTGAAATTGATTGCTATATGGTGCAGAATGGCATAAAATCTATAAAACGAATAATTATATAACAATTAGGGTTGTTAGCTATTACCTAGTTCACGAATTCCTCGCCCATATCTATATATATATATATATATATATATATATATATATATATATATATATATATATATATAGATATTACAAATAAAGTGGCATTAGTGCTACATGCACAAGCATGCACTAATGTTTATGGAATTCCTACCCTAGCTATATAATGCTCCATCTCCCAATAAGATGAAGTAAGTTTGACTAACAAGGCGCATGGATACTTTTGGCACAAGGCATAGACAAGGAATAATATTGATCGCTTACCCAGGTTTTGATTATATTTTTATATAGGGAATGTGTGGCAAGACACACACAACAAACCAATGAAGCAAGTGACATTCTCACATATAGCAAGCAAAACATTTCAACAAGCCTCTGAATGATATGAATTTGTGAACAACATGAAGTGGAATCAATTAATAAACTAAAAATTTCAAAGAAAAAAGGTTGTTTTTACAAGATGAAACCTAATGACCAATAATTAATATCAAACTTTTCATGTACAAAACGGGAAAATATTTAAAGAACAATTGCAATAAACAATTTTGATATTAACAAGTATAGTATAAAGATTATGTTAATAAAGAAGTGGGAATACTTTGAATTGAAGAAATGAATATATTCATGTTGGATCATAATAACTTTTTTGTAAATTCGTATTGTGGTTAATGAAGGCATATGTATGTGGATCATAATAATTAAGGAAAACAATACTTGAATTCTACATATTATTGTAAAATGTACTATTTAGCTAAATAAATTTTGTTTATATATAAATGAATGTTATAAATAATAATGAGGAACTTATCATGGAGGAACTTATTAGAATTAGAATAATCTCAAATCCATAATAAATTTGTGGGTGGGGAGCTAATTGGGACAAATTTATTTATTTTTAAATTTATTAAATGTAATGAACTATTTTAATAAATAAATTTTGGAGGAACTTGTTATAATTAGAATAATCTCAAATCCATGGTAAATTTGTGGGTGGGGAGCTAATTGGCGCAAATTTAATTTTTAAAATTTATTAAATGTAATGAACTATTTTTAGTAAATTTGTGAGTGGGGAGCTAGTTGGCACAAATTTAGTTTTTAAAATTTATTAAATTTAATGAACTATTTTAATAAATAATTTTTTCTCGTATATAAATTTATGTTATAAATAACAAGAAGGAACTTAATAGAATTACAATACTGTCAAATGAAATTGGTGTTTGGTGAGTAGTGAAGAATTTAATTTTTAAAATTTATTAAAAGTCAATACAAGTAACAAATTGTGTAATATACTAGGGAGTTGTCTTTAGTGCGACTTTTTGAAGTTTGTAAAATTTTTGAGGTAAAATTTTGGTTTTTGTTATTCAAACTGGTTTTTTGACTCTATATATGGATTCGGCACCCTCAAAAACCTCTACGGCACTTCTATTGTGCAAAGTTAGCAATCAAAATTCCCTTTTCAATAAATTCCTGCCGGAATTTAGAGAAATTACAACATAAAAAGTCACGGTAAAAGCCTTAAAAAAGACGCACTAAAGACTACTCAATATACTACATCCATCAATAGGCATTTTAGAAATAACCTAAATAGCTTATATTATCATGAAAATCCATCTAAACTGTCAATAAAAAAATAAAAATAAAATAATAGAATTAAAAAAATAAATAAATAAGTGATCGGATTCTAATACACACATTACGCCGAAATAAGAAAAGTTGGAAACAAAACAAATGCATAACATTAAGAGGAAACTTAATAAAACTTCGCAATAAAATAAATGCATAATATAACATTAAGAGGTTTTATTGATATCTCTGGATTTTCAACAAGTTTGTATAGAGTGTCGCACGACAGTGATGGAATTACGAGAATCGATATGAATAGACATGAATTTGTGCCCATCAAAGACTTTAACGTAGATTATCTACGGTTGCATCGAGCTCAGATGCTACTGTTGAAATCAATAAAGAATTCTACAGTTGAACTGATAAGGAATTCTGCAGTTGAAATTAATAAGGAAGAACGGAGATAATTAGAATGCTATAACTTTTGAAATCAATAAAGAATTCTATAGTTGAACTGATAACGAATTCTGCAGTTGAAATTAATAAGAAATGAAAGGAGATATATAATTTGAATGATAGTCTTGCTGTTTCTGAATTTTGTTTCAGTCCAGCCAGCCAAGCAGCTCTAGGATATTGGCATTCTTGTTAATCTAAGGTTGCATCAAAGGGCACGTCTTGTATCCAGGCATCACCAGAAATGAAATTAGCCAGTGTGAAATTTTGAGCACAAAAAATGTTGATGGTGTTGAGGATCGACGACATCATCTATATATAATTACATATAAACAGTGCGGGAGTAGTTTTTCCATGGCCTTTCCAAGAATGTTTGGAAAGAGCTCTGCACCGGAGCGAGATTAGGCACAGCAGAAATGTTGTAGTTTTGAATAGAGACTCGAGTGTTTTGATTTGAATCAATTCTTCGCCGTAAAACAATTCTTTTGATTATCCATGGGTTTTATGTAATATTCCCATCGTGGTATTTTCCCATGGTATTGACCCATGGTATTTCTTGTTGGTATTTACCCATGGTATTGACCCATGGTATTTCTTGTATTGACCTATGGTATTCACCGATGGTATTTCTTGTTGGTATTGACCCATCAAGCCTATAAAAGGGGAGAGAAGCTAGGCATTTAGAGCATCGTGGATTATCTATCTTATTGTGTTTGGGTTAAGAACCTGGCTTGGCCAGTTCTAGCATTGATCCCGGGACGAAAATGCCACGGTGATGTTTATGTGGTGAATCCATCCAGGATTCACAAGTGGGCTTCAGTTTCTTATATTTGTCATTGTCAAGCAGCTGTGCATGCCATTTGTAGGATTTTATGGTCTGGGGATGTATTTTACTTTCAGTGAATAATATAAATAAAATAGCTGCAATTCTTGTATTCTGGTTCTTGATGAAAGACTGTATTAAATGAGAACACTAATATGTTTTAGATCTATCCAAATTTTTATTATTTGGAATCTTATAGTGGTATCAGAGTTGTGCATCCTGCCAGCCTGAGAGTTTTATGCAAGGAACTTCGGTGAAATTTATTTTTCACCCTAGCCAGCATTTCTCACTTCGGTGATATTTATCACCCTAGTTGGATTTTTTTATTTTTCAATAAATTATTTTATTGGGAGAAATAAGTGAAGGGAAAATCATTTATAAGTCTATGGGTTAATTTTGTGAAAATATTTGAAGGCATGATTGACAAAAACATTTATAGCTTGTATATAGCCTCTTATGAATAAATGTACCCATGATATTTATTCATGTGTATGGAAGATTCATATCTTTCTTGCAAATATGGTCATTGATGAAAGGCTAGAAAATTATTGCTAAACAGGGATCATTCCCAGGTTTCTCATTAGCTAAGTATTGAGATCCATTGATGCCAATGTCGTCATTTTATTTTTGGAAATCCCACGAGAATCAACATAATGATATATCAGTCGATTCTCTGGGCTACAATACTTATGTGGATCAAAGATGGCAACAACATACAAATCAGAAGCAAGAGCAGAGCAACAAGCCTTTCTCTTAAAAGGTCCATGTTATCCTTCAGCAGTCAAAAGATATCCTGAAGGAAGATGTAACAAGCAAGTGTCTCTTCAAACTTGGATCCAAATTACTGGGTACAAAGTCAAAATATGTTCTCCTACAGCTAGACACATTAAATATGGCTTTGAGCTTGATAGAGAAATCAAAATGGGAAGGGTCAGGTTGGGCCTTGAAGCCATCCATGCTTGCTTTGATACAACCTAGGTTCTTGGAGCATTCTTGTGAAAATGTTAGACTCACCGTCGCTTCTTGTCTCAGTGAATTCATAGCCTTAACAGCACCGCTATTTCCCTATAATGATGACATCATGAGGAGGGCTTTTCAGGTAATGGTAGAAGCACTCCAAGTGTTGGACAACACTACCACTCTTACTTTTTTCCAGAAGCACACAATTTTGGAACGCATTGAGAAATTCAGATTTGGTATGCTTATGCTGGATCTAGAGTGTGATGATTTAATCCTTCAGATGCTCCAATACTTTTGCAATGGAATTACAACGTCTCATCCAAACTTCATCAAAACAGACATGCAAAATATCATGTCTCCGATCTTAAGAGAAGACAGGGCCATCTGTGAACAATTGAGATCCAAATTGTTGGCCATTTGGAGGAAGGAGCTAATTACATTGGCTACTGCTTATGAATAGCTAAGGGGTTGATAAAACAGAGCATCAAACTACTTAGAAAGAAGTTAACCAAGGAGGAACTAACAAATATTTGTGGAGACAGCAAGAATGAACTAAGGAGGAAAGGCTTATGCTTTGTATGCAAGGGAGTTTGGGCACTTGACCATTCATGCCCAGATAATAAGGAGGCGACAAGGATAGAAAAATTAGAGACTTCTTCAGATCATGGGGATTCATCCATAGATGGGTTTGCTGATTTTCAGGAGAGGACCTATGAAGGATTTGAGCAGTCAAGTACAAATGGTGAACAACAACATCATGCTCTTCAGAGAAACTTGCCAGACAAGCTAATTAGTCAACTTGACAAAGTACATGACGAAAGGAAAGATGTAATTCCTCCTGATGATGTGGTAGTTGAATCTATAAATACAATGGAGGACATCCATAAAGAGTATGGGCAATCAGGTATAGACAACAGTCCACCAGTACATCCATGTTTAACAACCAGAGAGGATGTACAACTGATCCTCACATGTGAAGAGGTCCAGGATGAATACACCCAAGGAGAATCAAATGAGGAGCTAGTAGTAATGAACCGATATGATGAGCATGATCATGCAGGCCAGCAAGACAAAGACAGTATGCGGGATGAGTCATTTCTAAAGGGCCAATCAAAGATTCAAGTTGAAGCAGTGGTCGTGGGGCATCCAGTGCAAAAAGATACAGAGACAGTCAGCACAACACTATAATTGCCACTAGAAGACTTTCAAGAAAGGATAAATAATTTCAAGATAGATTTTATGTTGTTGAAGAAGAAAGTATGGATAGTCTGAGACACTGCCTTACAGGAGAATAGAAAAATTAAGGAACTCATAGGGATATGTGTCGAATCAAAGACCAAGTTGTCTAGTGTTGAAGAATGACTTAAATCCCTCATAAAGTAGCAAGAGGAGTACGATTGGGAGTTCCAGAGCAGCCCTCTGCAGGAGTGCATAGATAAGTCTTGCAACACTACCAACAACCCACCTTTATACATTGGGAAGAGAAGGGAAGAGTTCTCCAACTGCATCATGTTGGGTAATCAAGTAGAGAAGCATGAATTGAGCATTGGACAACATCAACATAGTAGATTTGCAGATATTCATTCTTTCCCAAGTATGGATTGGCGAGAGATTATTAGTTGGTATTCTATTGATGGGTGGATTATTTGGAGGATACCCATAGCCAAGAGAAAATTACAGCTTGAACCATTTGGTGTGGGCAACAATGTAGAGTTGAAATGGAACCATAACCCACAGCTCCCAGGATTTATGTGGCATTGGATCTAGGAGAATCCATTGGGGGAAGGATTGGCCAAAGGATTGTTTGTGATCCAGGTAAACCTATTGAGGGAGGGATTGGTCACAGGATTGCTTGGGATCTAGGTATTGAACGATCCATTTAGGACCATTCAACGAGGGCACATCGGATTGTATGGGATCCTGGTATCAATGTACAAATGCTTCTGTTGTGGATAGAAGTGGATCGCTTGAGGACAAGCAATCTTTGGGCAGGAGGATTTGTAATATTCCCTTTCTTGATCTAGTCAAAGTGGATAGAATCAATCCATGGTACTTATCGTGGTATTTTCCCATGGTATTTCTTGTTGGTATTTACCCATGGTATTTCTTGTTGGTATTGACCCATCAAGCCTATAAAAGGGGAGAGAAGGTAGGCATTTAGAGCATCTTGGATTATCTATCTTATTGTGCTTGGGTTAAGACCGTGGCCTGGCTAGTTCTAGCATTGATCCCGGGACGAAAACCCTGCGGTGATGTTTATGTGGTGAATCCATCCCGGATTCACAAGTGGGCTTCAGTTTCTTATATTTGTCATTGTCAAGCAGCTGTGCATGCCATTTGTAGGATTTTATGGTCTGGGCATGTATTTTACTTTCAGTGAATAATATAAATAAAATCGCTGCAATTCCTGTGTTTTGGTTCTTGATGAAAGACTGTATTAAATGAGAACACTAATATGCTTTAGATCTATCCAAATTTTTATTGTTTGGAATCTTACATTTTCTAGCTAATAGATTGCCGAATATAAAATCAACTCTGCCTCAAAGAGAGTATGCCTAGAGAGTATCTTGGTAGCCTTTAAAGCTGTAGCGATAGAATGATGATAGATCTGACCCAACTCGGAGGGCGACAGCCTGATGGTTCTCTGGTCCGGTAGTGTTCTCCAAAGTGATATCGAGAGCTAGAAAGCTATGCCCCACTACAACTATGATAAAAAATAGAATGAACAAAGAAATTAGCAATACTTGTTGGATTCATCATATATATATATATATATATATATATATTTGTCAAAATTAGCAATACTTGTAGCATTCAAGCGCTTCAACTCAAAGCTAACACGAGGTGACAAAGGAACATAACCATTGAAACGAGTAAAGAAGCTTACTGACTGTTGCGGAGCGAAAATTAGTCCATCCGTCCATGGTTAGTCTGGCACGGTGTTCCCTATCAAACACACCAGCCATGGAAAAATAAACAGCAATAAAAAAATATATAGATACATGGTCATCGAATGACATATCCTTGGTTAAGTATATTTGTGAAAACAAAAACAAAAAAGTGAACACCGGAAAATCTGAATCGGCACCTCTGTATATGGCTATGTCTCTTAAAATCGACAGGATTGAGAGTGGCAGGACGGATTTTAACTAAAATCTAGCCTCCCCGGATTTGGCATAGGAAATTCCACGAATTGCAAGAGGTATCAGTTTGGATTCTATCTACATTCCTTGTAGAAGCACGGTCTCTTGATTTTACTCAGGCGTAGTCTCTGGTTGTCTGGGGCAGCTGAATGTTGGGAAGAAGAAACCCCCTGCGCCTGTCCCAACTGAAAATCAACACAGATTTTAGGTAAAGCGCGGGAATTAAAAGAATCTAAAATTCAAATTTCATGGATGATGTATCCATACATGAATGACACGCTATGGGTATTGCAACTGGACATATATGCTATGGGGACTGGACAGCCTGGAGGGCGTAGCGGCGGTCGACGGACGACAATAGGCAAGAGACCTCTGGTAACTGCCAGAACTCCGAGCATTGTCACATTAACTCGGAAAGAATAAAAATCCGTTTGCCGGATTTTCCAATAAGTCGCGTTATAGACTACTTCTTCTAGAACCAATAAAACCTAGTAATATATAAAAAATGTTATTAGAAAGAGACAAGTAACAACTTATTTTATTACTTGATACCAAAACAACATTATAATATTCAGTTGGCTCAGAAATATATGTTAATTTTTAATTTGGACAAAACTGCAATATATGTTATTTGAATATTAAAATTATTTTATTAAAATGAACTAAAACAACCAACTCTTGAACCAATAAAACCTAGTTATATATAGAAAAAGGTATTACAAAAAAGTTATATATAGGACCGGTGATAACTTATTTTATAAAATAACCTTTATTTAAAATTATTTTATAAAAGAACTTTTATTTAAAAAATAATGTCATTACACCAATTGACCTTATTAATTATTTATTCAGTCACCTCTGAAGATTTATTTATTGTTTATTCAGTCACAGCTTGAAGATTTCGCTGGTGCGAAGCTGGCTTGTCGTCACTGTCACGGTGCATGATTGAGACTGGTGGAATAAGTGCACAGACTGCGCTTTCTTGCCAGAGGAATTAGAGGAGAAGATATTGGCACTGATGCCATTTGACTCTGTCTGTGCATATCGCAGAGTGTGCAGGCAATGGGATACGATCTTTTCACCCTCCAAATTTATAGCCACTAAATGGCCGAGTCACGTCCCAATCGGAACCCATTGCTGGTGCTGATCCCTACAGAAGACATGATCTTGGATTTTTAATTTTTTCTTTTGAAAATCTTAGAAATTATTTTTGAGAAAATTGTGTGTGTGTGTGTTTTTTTTTTTAATCTGGAATGTTTTTTTTAATACATAAATGAATTCAGTGAATTAAAAAACTACTAATTATTTGAATTGTAAAAATTACATAACTCAAATTTTGGTTTTAATAAAATAGTCTAAAATTTTAAGGAACATTGATAAAAAAAAAAAAAACATAACAAAAAGAGACCAAACATAAAAGAGTTGGATTGTTAATAAATTATCTAGTCTAACAAAAGGTAATTAATAAATTAATAACAATGTGCATTATCAAGAGGAGAACATCATACTAGTGGCATGAATCACTTTCTTTCACAAAATCTTCTACAACAATATTCCATTTTTCTTAAGTATTAATTATGGTTTATGGTTAAGTAAAATTGTTTTAATTAAAAAACCAATGACACTTGAAAAGAAAATATATATAATACAATTCATATTTTTATATTTGTTATTTCTAATTATATATAATTGTTTTATAATGAAAGTGGAGTAAAAACTATATTTCCACAAAGATATTGTTTAAGTAATCTATGCTTGTACTTTTTGGAACTAATATTTAGCCACATTATATATTTTTTTGTTTAAACTTAAGTTTTTTAATATATAAATGGATTGACCACCCTCAAAAACTTGTAGGGAACTTAGATTGTGCAAAGTTAATAGATCAACCTTGTAACTTCAACAAGTTCATCCCATATTTCTAGCAAATTTAACTTAAAAATATAACTTTAAAAACCTTCAAAACCTAACTTTTACTTAGATTAAAGCTTTCCATAAATAATAGTTAAGGAAAAAATGTTTTGCAATTTATTGGGAAAAAATTATACCTTGTCAAGTTCTCTTATAAGGCTCCCCTCATAGAAAGACTAACAAATTTTTCTTTGACTACTATTAATTTAGCATTCACTAATACAACTTCTTTGAAAAATAAATATTCAATAAATGAGTGACATATTTTATGCCATAATTTATAGGTACTTTTCCATAACCAAGATAAATATTTATTTGTTTAGTTATATTTGTATTAAAAATGGATAGGGATAAGAAGTAAATAAATATATTTAATAAGAAATAATTTTCTAAACTATTTATATCATATTTATAGATAAAGATAAGATGTAAATAAATATATTTAAAAAATAATAATTTTCAAAATTATTTATATTATATTTATGTGAGAATGAAATTTTAAATATATAAAAATTAGCCACCAAGTCATGTATTTTAACAAGCTATTTTTTCATTTCACATTTTAATTTATTACTTCATTCCAACATTATAATATTCCATTGGCATAGAGGTCAATGTAAGTTAATTTTTAACTTAGACTAAGATTCCAGCCAAATTTATTTGAATATTGAAAATATTTTATTAAAACTTAACTAAAACAACCAACTCTAAAACCAATAAAAACTAATAATATATAAAAATTGATGTTACAAAAGGAATGACAACTTAATTTATTACCTATACCAAAGCAACATTATAATATTCCATTGGCTAGCCTTATAGGCAAGCCAATGTAGGTTAACTTATTCGAATATTGAAATTATTTTATTAAAAATTAACTAAAACAACCAACTCTAGAGTCAAAAAGACATAGTTATATATATAGAAGAAAGGTATTACAAAAGGACACGTGACAACTTATTTTATAAAATAACTCTTTTTTATAAAATAATGTCAATATACCAATTGACCTTATCATTTATTATTTATTCAGTCACATCTTGAAGATTTCGCTGGTGTGGTGTTGCTTTCTTTGTCACTGTCATGGTGCATGATTGAGGGTTGATGGAAATGGAGAGATTGAGGAATAAGTGCCCAGACTGTGCTTTCTTGCCAGAGGAACTAGAGGAGAAGATACTAGCATTGATGCCATTTGACTCTGTCTGTGCATGTCGCAGAGTGTGCAGGCAAAGGGATGCGATATTTTCATCCTCCAAATTTATAACCACTAAATGGGCTGAGTCACCTCCTAATTGAAACGCATTGCTAGTGCTGATCCCTACGGAAGTTCAAGACCATTATGTGGCTTACTGTTTTTAGACACAGACATGGAAGAAGTGCACCTCGTCCCTTTTCTTCTTACAGGAACGCCAAAGGGATTTTATGATAGAAAGTATAACTAGCGAGGGATTTTGGTGGGCATGACTATGTTCGTGCTAAAATATTATTTTCAACTACCCTTTGTACATCAAGGTGCCTTCTATCTTTAAAAAAAAAAAAAACCCTGCTCATAACCGCTTTCCAAATCAGTGAACAGTCAGATTCAATTTAAAATGTACAGTCCTGTGTAATGAGAAACAGAGCTTGTAAAGGAAAATAAATCATAGCGTTGAATGGCCTCTTTCCATTTCTCAAAACACTCCCTGTATTTGAGAACAACACATTCGATCCTATGTATATTTAAAATAGAGAAATGTTTATTTTATACACAGGAGGAGTTTATTTGCGAGCATGAGAGAGTTTTGTTTGAAGGACAGTGGTCCTGAGACCACATGGCAGAGTATAATTGAATCGCGTTGTTTTTGAGCCTACGTTAGCAGGTAAATTTTTGGATTCGATGTGTTTTATGAGGTGGATTGAAATGAGTTTCGCGTCACAATTTGAAGCCCGTACACAAGCCCAAAATCGAACGCGATATGGCTATAGGGCGGATTGGAATCCTCATCATGCGCACATTTCTTTTTGTGATGTCAGCGAGATTGGAACACAAAACGGTTGATTACAATTCGGTTGAATTTCACTTTGAAATCTGGAGCAAAGGGTTTGGTTGAAGTTTTGTTTTATGTTTTTTTTATAACGCGCAACGGTGTATTATTTTTAAACCTTTGCAATATTGTGTTTTAAACATATATGAAATGGTTTTGTTATTTGTTTTAAATATCGCGCAGCAGAAAGGTTTTAACCTCTGTTATTATGTGTATTAACATATTGCATGTGCGCAATTGTGGAGTGGGCCCCGACAGGTTTTATTCATAGGTTTAGTTTTTAAATATTTTTGTTTTATTAACATATGCTGCACCATATAGTTTTTATTTTTATATTTGTTTTATGTAGTGGGCGAGATATATAAAAGCCCGAAAAGGCTAAAGGCAGAGTAATGTAATGTTTTATTATTACACAGCACAACAATGCAAAATATTTTTACACAGCAGTGTAAGTTTTAGTGAGAGACAAAGTGTTTTATTTTGCACAGACAGAGTGCATATTTGGTAACAGAGAACAAAGAGTAATTTTGAAATACACAGTAGAGTGTTGGTTGTTCTTAGCATTGCGTTTCGCAGCAGTCTAAGTGTGTGAAATTCCTCACAAAGGAAGTTTTGTAACAATTGTTTTATGGTTAATGAATAGAAATTTTTACCCTCCTGTCAAGAAAATTTTAATTTCTCTGTGTTAAGGTGGAGAGAATTATTCTCTCTACTCGTTGTTCTGGAATTCTCAGAAATTCCAACATGGTATCAGAGCTAGTCCAGGCTCTTTGAAGGTCAAAGAAGCTAAAGGAAGGAGTTCTTGTTGCAGAAGCTTCTCCAGCAGAGTGAAGACTCAGTCAAGAAGAATCCAAGGTATTCCTCTATACATATTTTTTGTGTTACTGTTGCAAAACAATCAGTTACTTTAAATACACAGTCAAGTATTTTTGAAGCATAGTTAAGAGTGCAAGAATGGTTGGAGCCAGCACTAGCATGGGTATTGGAAATACCCAGCTCCCAAAATTAATGGGAAAAATTATGACTACTAATCAATAACTATAAGATCTTTATTTGCTTCCCAAGATTTATGGGAACTTGTTGAGGATGGCTTTTATGAGCCAGTAGATGAAAATGAGCTTGATGATTTAACACAAGCAGAGAAGGAACTACTGAAGTGAAATAAGAAGAAGGATTCAAGAGCCCTCTACTTTTTGTTTCAAGCAGTGCATGAGAATGTGTTTCCTAGGATAGCAGCAACTAATAGATCCAGAGAAGCATGGAAAACTCTCAAGACAACCTATCAAGGCATGGAAAAAGTGAAGACAATAAAACTTCAGTTATTGAGGAGAGACTTTGAGACTCTCTGTATGAAAGAGTCAAATACTATTGACTCATTCTTCACACATGTGATAGGAATGGTCACACAGATAAGGTCTCATGGAGAGACTCTTGAAGACAAGAGGATTGTGGAAAAGCTCTTGAGGAGTCTACGCTCAAGATTCAATGTGATTGTCACCACCATAGAGAAGACCAAGGATCTCACAAAATTTTTAGTGGATGAGCTACATGCATCACTGATGACCCATGACCAGAGATTGGGTAGAAGTGAAAACTCATCTCTAGAGCATGCCTTTAAGACCCAGATGTCTTTAGAAAGAGGAAGAGGGCAAGGCAGAGGAAACAAAAGAGGAAGAGGCAGAAGCCAAAATAGAGGTGGAAGAAACAGTCCAACAAATGCTCAAGGAAGGGGCGGCAATCCAAATCAGCATCAAGGCTAAGGCAGCGGCTAGCAAAGTGGTCAGCAGAATGCTCAAGGACAAAGGTATGATAAATCCAATGCCTAATGTCACTATTATGAAAAATATGGACATTATGCTAATGAATGTAGAAAAAAGAAGCATGATATGGGAAACAGAACAAATGCAAATTTTACTAGGAAAAATATCAGCCAAGACAAATTATTTTTAGCTTGTAATATGGCTGAAGAAAAGAATGAGGATTTATGGTTTCTAGACTCCGGTTGCAGTAGCCATATGACAGGAAAAATAGCAATGTTTTCTATGTTAGATGAGAGTTTGAAGTCACAAGTCACACTAGCAACTGATAGCAAAGTTTTTGTTATGGGAAAAGGAGATGTAAATGTTTTAACAAGGAAAGGTGCAAGGAAATCCATAGCAGATGTTTATTATGTTCCAGGAATGAAGTGTAACCTCTTAAGTATTGGAAAACTTTTTCAAAATGGGTACAATGTATTTTTTGAGGATGATGTTTGTACCATAATGGATAAACCACCCAGCAAACAATGTATTTCTGAAGTGAAGATGACAAGGAATAGGATGTTCCCTCTCAGAATGAGAGCAGATTTGAAAAATGAAGAAGAGATAGTAGCAGTGACACAAGATGCTTTCCAAAGCGAACCAAAAGATGAAAATTGGTTGTGGCATTTGAGATTTGGACATCTCAACTTTGGAGGTCTTAACTTGTTGAACATAAAAGGAATAGTAAGAGGTTTACCATTGATAGAGAAATTGGACAGCCTTTGTGAAGGTTGTATCCTGGGGAAACAACACAGAGAAAGTTTTCCTTCCGAGAAAAGCATAAGGGCAAAGGCACCCTTAGAGATTGTCCACTCAGATTTATGTGGACTGATGCAAACTCCATCACTTGCTAGAAGCCATTACATGCTAACATTTATTGATAATTTTACTAGAAAAAATTGGGTTTACTTTTTGAAAAACAAAAGTGAAGTGTTTGAAAGATTTTGCAATTTCAAAGCACTTGTGGAAAACCAAAGTGGGCTGCATATCAAAGTCATAAGGACTGATAGAGGAGGTGAGTATATCTCTAAATATTTTCTACATTTTTGTAGAGAAAATGGAATCCATAAGCAGTTTACAACTAGATATACTCCGCAACAAAATGGAGTTGCCAAAAGGAAGAATAGAACAATAATGGACATAGTAAGGAGTATGTTAAAGGCAAAGCATTTTCCTAATGATTATTGGGCTGAAGCTGTACGTTGTGCAGCATACATTTTGAATAGGTTCCCTACAAAAGCAGTTATGAACAAAGTGTCGGAAGAGGCATGGAGTGGCACAAAGCAAGGTGTCACACACATGAAAGTTTTTGGATGTGTGGCCTATGCACACATTCTGGATCAGCTAAGGAAGAAGTTGGATAGCAAGGGGGAGAAATGTATTTTCATTGCATACAGTGATAAATCCAAAGCCTATAGGTTGTATAACCCATCCACTAAGAAGTTTATTGTGAGAAGAGATGTTCAGTTTATTGAAGAGGAAGCTTGGAATGGAAGCATAGAGAAAATACTGAATGTTAAACACTGTTTATCTCATGATGAAAATAATGATGAGTTGGTTGAAATACATCCCCAAACAGCAACACCAACACAAGGGCAGCAAGAGACACCCTTGAGGGGATATGAAAGTGCTTCTCCAAGCACACCACAAGGAGGAAATTCAAGTGCTTCTTGAAGCACTTGTACACCTAATGAAAGAGGTAAGAAGTTCAGAAATTTGAATGACATTTATGAACAAGAAGCAACAAATGAATGTATGAATTCTTTATTTGCTTTATATTTTCATGTTGATGACCCTATCCACTTTGAAGAAGCTATTAAGGATAAGAAGTGGATAAAATCTATGGATGAGGAGATTAATTCCATAGACAGAAACAAGACTTGGGATTTGGTTGAACTCCCAAAAGGTAAAGATGTCATTGGAGTTAAATGGGTCTATAAGACCAAGAGTAATGCTGAAGGCAAAATAGAGAGACACAAGGCAAGACTTGTTGTCAAAGGATATAAGCAGAAGGATGGGATATATTATGAGGAAACTTTCACACCGGTTGCTAGAATGGAGACCGTGAGAGAAGTGTTGTCCATAACAGCACAAAACAAGTGGAAAGTTTACGAAATGGACATGAAGTCAAAAATCCTAAGTGGAGTGTTAATGGAAGAGGTTTACATTGAGAAACCTCTCGGCTACGAAAAGAAATGCCAAGAGCACAAAGTGTGCAAGTTGAAGAAAGCTCTTTATGGGCTAAAGCAAGCACCAAGAGCGTGGTATATTAAAATAGATTCCTATCTACTGGAAAATGGATTTGAAAAGTGTGAGGGAGAACCCACCCTCTAGATCAAAGAAAAGGATGGTAAAATGTTGATAGTGCTTTTATGTGTTGATGATGTTAATTTCACAGGTAATGATGATTACCTTATTGAAAATTTTAAAACAGTCATGAAAGAAGAATTTGAAATGACTGACATGGTTTTGTTGAAATACTTCTTAGGAATAGAAGTAGAACAAGATGAAAATGGTATTTTTATCTCACAGGAAAAATATGTTAATGAAGTGCTGGAAAGATTTAATATGCAGGAGAGCAAAGCAGCAATCACTCCCAGAGTGATGGGATTAAAACTTAGCAGAGAGGAAAACAGCAAGGATTTTGATCCTAGTTTGTATAAGAGCATAGTTGGCAGCCTCAGGTATTTGACTGCAACTAGGCCTGATATAATGCATGATGTTAGTTTGATTACCAGATTCATGGAGAGGCCAAAGGATGCACATTGTCAAGCATCGAAGAGAATTCTGAGGTATGTTAAAGGAACCAAAAGGTATGGAATTTTATATACTGCTTCAAAATGTTCAGATTTAGTTGGATACACTGACAGTGATTGGGCTGAAAGTGTAGATGATTGGAAGAGGACTTCCGGTTATGTTTTTCATATGGGTTCAGGAGACATTTCATGGGATTCTAAAAAAAAGCCTATTTTACCGTTGTCTACAGCATAGACAGAATATGTGGCAGCTACAACAGCAGCGTGTCAAGCAATTTGGATGAGGAGGATGCTAATAAGTTTGTGCCAAGAGCAGATAAAAGGATGTTAGGTACCTATATTACTATTATAGTCCCTTATTATTATTAGTGTAACCCCCTTATTGTTATTATGTACCCTTGTAACCCCCATTTTTTTATCATTGTTCCCTCAAATTATTATTGTTAGGTCGACTAGGACTACATTGTCGCCCACTAGGATTAACTTATGGCCACATGGACTCCTATATATAGAAAGGAGGTTTTGTAAATTATATCATCCAAGAATTATTCATTTATGTAATGTATTGGAGGTTTCCCCCTTGAAGTGGCTTATTTCTAAGGCGTTGATATCTATTTTCTTCTATTTTTGGAGCTGGTTACACAACATTTGGTATCAAACCTTTGGATTCTAGGGTTTCGCTGCTCCAAATAGGGCATCGTGGCATTTTCACTATAAATTGTTTTCTACAAAGTTTCAGAAGCTAAAAAGTTTAGGGTATGAAGCTGAAATCCTAAGGAACACCGTCAAAAACTTTTAGAGCTTGGTTCGTAATATTTGTGGAGATATGATATGTGGAAGTTAGGTCTTTTTTCAGGCTCCTAAACAGGTCATCATGGCATTTGTGCTACAATTTTTTTTTTACGAAGGTTCAAAAGCTGAAATTTTTAGGGTGTGAAGCCTAAATATTAAGGAAAATCATCAAAAAATTTCAGAGCTTGGTTCGAAATATTTTTGTAGATATGATCTGTGGAAGGTAGTGCTTTTTCAAGCTCCTGAATTTCATCTCAAAGAGGTGATCGTGGGAAAATCTTCATAACTCTCTCTCTGAGAATCAGATTGGAGTGTCGTAAAAAGTGGTCGCAACAATATGGACTATAGTTTCTTGGCTATCAATTTCAAAGCTGAAGGATGAAACAATGACACGTGGCAAGTTGTACAAGTTCACTCTGCTGAACGAGTCCATAATTAGGTCATTGTGGGAGATTGGACACAACTTTGTCTTGGAAAATCCAAATCAGCTCAGACATATGACATTTGAAAGATAATTTAGAAGGCTATGTTGATACCTATATTCAAATATTGAAGTGCTGCAATCACAGAGATAATCCAATTTCAATATCAAGCTCCTCAAAAGCAAGAAAAAGGTGTGTATTTTTTTTTCCCAAATTTCATCAGCCTTGTTTGAAGAATCAATTTGAATTGATTCCAAGGTCATATTGTAGAATATATATAATTAGTGGGTTCTAAAAGATGCCTCATAAAAATAATTCAACACCCATTAAGCCTTCAGAAGGCTCTACTATGACTCATGAAGATGAAGAATTGCAATGTGATCTTTCAAAATTACAAGAGCGAGTGCAACAAATTTCACTCTCGCAAAGAGCAACAAAAAATGAAATGGAAGTTTTGAAGAAAGGCATGGAAGAGAAGATGGACAGTTTGAAGAAAGGTGTGGAAGCTAAGATGGATGGCATGGAAGCTGGCATTGAAGCTAAGATGGATGACATGAAAGACAACATGGAAAACATGAAGAATGATCTAAAAGCAGACATCGAAGGTTTGACAAATTTGATACAAGAAATGTTTCCTAATGGTGAAAAGATAGTAGAAGAACCTCATGATGAGAACAACATAAATGTTAATCGTGATTTCATAAAATCTAATGTTGCTGGGAAGAACCACCATATTCCAAAAATGGATATGAGGAAGTTTGATGGAAAGGATCCTGTAACATGGATACTACAGATGGAGAAATATTTTGATCTCCATAACGTGAAAAACACACAAAAGGTACGCATTGCAACTTTACATTTAGAAAAAAATACATTTGTATGGTATCGATGGCTTTTCTCCTGTAAAAAAATTGTCACTTGATCATTTTTTATGGAGGAAATGATAGCACATTATGAGGATACAAAGATAAACACCTTATTTAGCCAATTGATAAATCTCAAACAAAAGGGTTTAGTGGGGCAACACATTAAGGACTTCCAAAAATTGAATATAAGGGTAACTAATATTCCATAGGAACATAGGATCGATCTCTTCATAGGCACTTTAAAGGATAACATCTAATATGAAGTTAGTGTTTTGGAACCGGATTCATTGGAGAAGGCATTCAGGTTGGCAAGAAAAGTTGAATGTAAATTAATGGCGACAAGGAAGCCTACCAATTAATTCTATAAAGAAGGAAGTGTTGCTATGCCTAGATTTCCACAACCTACAAGGTTGACACCACAAAAATTGGAAGAAAAAAGAGAAAAAGGGCTTTGCTACAGTTGTGATAGAAAATACACTAAAGGTCATAACTGTGTTGAGAAGAAATTGTTTTACATAGATTATGAAAAGGAAGAAGAAATTGAACAAGAAGAGGATATACACCAAGAAGCAGCCCTAGAAGAGGAAGAAATGAATCTGACCATATCGTGTAATGCACTCGCAGGAATTACCACTCCTCAAACTCTCAAGATAGAAGGACATATCAACAAGAGAAAGGTAATAGTGTTGATTGATTAAGGTAGCACCCATAATTTTATTCATTGTAAGGTAGCCAAGGAATTAAATTGTTTCTTATACCCAGCACCAGAATGTCAAGTGATGGTTGCAAATGGAGGAACTATAAATTTCTCTGGAAAATGCCATAATATCAAGCTGACCATGGGGGAATATATATTGACTAGTCTAGTGCTTTCCATTCCTATGGGAGGTGCTGATGTTGTACTAGGAGTACAATGGTTACAATCTTTGGGGACGATAGCTTTTAATTTTCAAGAACTTTTCTTGAATTTTTTTTCATAAGGAAAGGAAGTTGAATTACGGGGTATTGCAGGGAAGCCGATAAAGATAATAAGCTCTAAGGTCATGAAAAATATTCTAAAGAAAGAACAACGAGGCGTAATTGCACAATTATGCTCACTAGAAGTTCCAACATCAAAATCATCTATTTCTGCAGATCTCCAACAAGTATTGGATAATCATTCCAAGGTATTTGAAACTCCCAAAGGACTCCCACCTATTCATGATCATGATCATGCTATTCATTTGATTTCAGGAAGTGTTCCTCCAAACATCAGGCCTTATAGATATCCTTACGTCCAAAAGAATGAAATTGAACGTATGATTGCAGAAATGTTAGAGGCAGGTATAATTCAACCTAGTCAAAGTTCTTTCTCTGCTCCTGTAGTATTGGTACACAAGAAGGATGGATCATGGCAAATATGTCCAGATTATAGGGAGCTCAATAAGCTCACCATTAAAGATAAATTTCCCATTCCTGTGATTGACGAATTATTGGATGAATTACATGGAGCAATTTATTTTACCAAGTTGGATCTTCGTTCAGGATATCATCAAATTAGAATGAAGACTGAAGATATTCCAAAAACAGCATTTCGAACTCATGAGGGTCATTATGAATTTTGGTCATGCCTTTTGGCCTTACCAATGCACCTTCTACATTTCAAGGGTTGATGAATTCCATTTTCAAACCCTTCCTTAGAAAATTTGTGCTAGTATATTTTGATGATATGCTAATCTATAGCAGGTCTTGGAAGGATCATGTTGAACATGTTGACAGGGTGCAAAAACTATTGCAAGAGAAACAATTATATACAAAAACATCCAAATGTTTCTTTGGAGTACAAGAGGTGGAAAATATAGGTCATATTGTACCTCACGAGGGTGTTAAAGTAGACCTTAAAAAAATTAAATCCATTAAGGAATAGAAATTCCCCACAACCATTAATCAGTTGCAAGGATTTCTCAGGTTAACAGGGTATTATCACAAGTTTGTTAAGAATTATGGGAGAATAGCAGCACCTCTAACAACATTATTGAAGAAAGATGCATGTTCATGGACTCCTCAAGCAACTAAGGCCTTTGAACATCTTAAAGAGGCAATGTGCGTAGCACTGGTCTTAGCTACGCTAGACTTCACAAAAACCTTTATTGTGGAATGTGATGCCTCAATAAATGGAATTGGTGCTATTTTAATGTAGGAAGGAAGATCCATTGCTTTTGAAAGTCATCCAATCAAAGGAAAGTATTTACAAAAACCTATTTATGAGAATGAAATGTTAGCAATACTGCATGCACTAAAGAAATGGCGAACTTACCTAATGGGAAGACACTTCAAGGTAAAAACTGATCATGATAGTCTTAAACACTTTTTGGAACAAAGACTATCTTCAGAAGAGCAGCAAAAATGGGTCACAAAGATGTTGGGTTATGACTTTGAAATAATCTACAAAAGGGAAAGCTTAATGTTGTTGCAGATGCACTCTCAAGAAAGAATGAAGAGGTGGAAGCATTGCTTTGTGCCATTTCTATTATCCAACCAGATTGGATAACTGAAGCAAGAGATGAATGGAAGAAGGACAAAGATGTATGGATACTCATTCAAAAGTTGCAGCAAGATCATAGTACATCTGATACATTTAGTTGGAAAAATGATTCCTTATGGTACAAAGATCGCTTATATCTTTGTAAGAATTCCCAACTAAAACAAAATATTCTTCTGGAATTGCACACTTCTCCTTTAGGAGGAAACTCGGGATTTTTAAAAACTTACCACAGGGTGAAGAAAGAATTTTTTTGGGATGGCCTTAAATCTGATATTCAAAAGTTTGTGACAAAATGTTTGGTTTGCCAGCAGAATAAAGTTGAGACAATTAAGACCCCGGGACTTCTACAACCTTTATCCATTCCAAGTCAACATTGGGAGGAGATTTCAATGGATTTTATCACAGGTTTACCTAAGTCTGAAGGAAAGAGTGTCATCATGGTGGTAGTTGATAGACTTACCCAGTATGCACACTTTTGTGCATTATCTCATCCATTTAAAGCAATTACAGTTGCTACTACATTTATGGACATAATTCAAAAGCTACATGGAAGCCCAAGGGTTATTGTGAGCGACAGAGATGCCATTTTTACGGGAAATTTTTGGACGGAGTTATTTTCTTGTTTGGGTACTCAATTAGCTCATAGCTCATCTTATCATCGACAATATGATGGTCAAACTGAGATAGTAAATAAATGTTTGGAAGGATATCTTCGTTGTTTTGTATCTGATAAAGAAACACAATGGGTCAAGTGGTTACCTCTCGCTGAATGGTGGTATAACACTTCCTTCCATACTGCAGCAAAAATGACCCCATTTATGGCACTTTATGGATATCATCCACCATCCATCACATCATATTTAAGGGAAAAATAGAAGGTTCAAGCAGTGGAAGATCACATCGAGCCTCAGCAATAAGTTCTCCAACTCTTAAAGGATAACCTGAATTTGGCACAAAATCAAATGAAACAATAGGCAGATCAACATCGCAGCGAGAGAAGTTTTGATGTAGGAGATTGGGTATTTTTACGGCTACAACCATACCAACAAATCTCCCGCAAGCAAGCTAAGAAGGATAATAAATTATTTCCAAAGTACTATGGTCCTTACAAGGTGTTACAAAATATTGGTATTATGGCATACAAATTGGAGCTTCCTGCTTCTTCGCGAGTGCATCCAGTTTTCCATGTTTCGTGCTTAAAGAAGGTTATAGGTGAAAGTCTTCCAGTTCAAACAATATTACGAGAACTTGATGAGGAAGCAAAAATCATATTGGAACCTGAAGCAGTCATGGAAACAAGAACTTGACAGCTACGGAATCGATCAATTTTAGAGTATCTCATCAAGTGGAAGAACTTACCCCCTAAAGATTCTACATGGGAGGATGAGAAGTTTATACAGAAGCACCCATAGCTACTCAAGTGTTTAGGACAACACTTTTTTGAAGGAAAGGGGCATGTTAGGTCCCTATATTACTAGTATAGTACCTTATTATTATTAGTGTAACCCCCTTATTGTTATTATTGTACCCTTGTAACCCCCATTTTGTTATTATTATGCCCTTAAATTATTATTGTTAGGTCGGCTAGGATTAGATTGTGGCCCACTACGATTACATTATGGCCACATGGACTCCTATATATAAAAAGGAGGTTTTGTAAATTTTATCATCCAAGAATTTTTCATTTATGTAATGTATTGGAGGTTGCCCCCTCAAAGTGGCTTATTTCTAAGGCGTTGATATCTCTTTTCTTCTATTTTTGGATTTGGTTACACAACAAAGGAACTGTGATTTTTTGTGACAATACCTTAGCTATTGCATTATCCAAGAATTCTGTGTTTCACAAGAGAACGAAACACATTGACACAAAATTTCATTACATCAGGGAATTGGTAAACAATGGAGAAATTTTTTTGGAACACTGTAGAACTCAGGAGCAGTTTGCAGACATTCTGACCAAGCCATTGGGGCAAAAGAGTTTTGAGTTTTTGAGAAAATGCCTGGGTATGACTGATAACCCAGTAGTTCAAATTAAGGGGGAGTGTTGAAATATTATTTTCAACTTCCCTCTGTATAGCAAGCCACCTTATATCTTTGTTTAAAAAAAACCCCTACACACAGCCGATTTCCAAATCAGTCAATAGTCAAATTCAATTTAAAATGTACAGTCTTGTGCAATGAGGAACAAAGGTTGTAAAGGAAAAGGAATCAGAGCGTGGAATGGCCGCTTTCCATTTCGTAGAACACTCATTGTATTTGAGAACAGCGCATTCGATCCTCTGTATATTTAAAACAGAGAAATGTTTATTTTATACACAGGAGGAGTTCATTTGCGAGCGCGGGAGAGTTTTGTTTGAAGGACAGTGGTCCCTAGACCACGTGGCAGAGTATAATTGAATCAAGTTGTTTTGGAGCCTACGTCGGTAGGCTAATTTGCGGATGTGATGTGTTTTATGAGGTGGATTGAAATCAGTTTCGCGTCACAATTTGAAGCCCGTACACAAGCCCAAAATCGGACGCGATATGGCTATAGGGCAGATTGGAATCATCATCGCGCACACATTTATTTTTGTGACGTCAGCCATATTGGAACGCGAAATGGTTGATTGCAATTCGGTTAAATTTCACTTTGAAATCCGGAGCAAAGGGTTTGGTTGAAGTTTTGTTTTATGTTTTTTTTATAACGCGCGACGGTGTATTATTTTTAAACCTTTGCAATATTGTGTTTTAAACATATATGCAATGGTTTTTTAATTTGTTTTAAATATCACGCAGCAGAAAGGTTTTAACCTTTTTTATTATATGTATTAACATATTCCATGTGCGCAATTGTAGAGTGGGCCCCGACAAATTTTATTCATAGGTTTAGTTTTTAAATAGTTTTGTTTTATTAACATATCCTGCACCATATAGTTGTTATTTTTATATTTGTTTTATGTAGTGGGCCTGATATATAAAAGCCCGAAAAGGCTAAAGGTAGAGTAATGTAATGTTTTATTATTACACAGCACAACGGTGTGAAATATTTTTACACAGCAGTGTAAGTTTTAGTGAGAGACATAGTGTTTTATTTTGCACAGACAGAGTGCATATTTTGTAACAGAGAACAGATAGTAATTTTGAAATACACAACAGAGTGATGGTTGTTCTTAGCACTACATTTTGCAGCAGTCTAAGTGTGTGTAATTCCTCACAGAGGAAGTTTTGTAACAGTTGTTTTATGGTTAATGAATAGAAATTTTTACCCTCCTGTCAAGAAAATTTTAATTTCTATGTGTTAAGGTGGAGAGCATTATTCTCTCTACTAGTTGTTCTGAAATTCTCATAAATTCCAACAGTTCGAGCCCAGATTGTGGAAAACCAAGAAAATATTGAGCCTCACTGGAGGGTTCTTTGGCCTTCCCACTATGTCATCCATAGAAACAGTCATGGCCATCGACATTGTGGTAGGATAAGAGAATAGGCATATAGTGATGGCGATATGTCGAAATCACGAAGCCTAGATAGTGGAAATCTACGATTCCTTCAAAAAGACATGGAGGATTGTTGGGAATCTGCCATGAAATTTGAATGGAATCTACCCGCCTGATGTCATTTTCAACGAGGGTTTCTTTTATTGTATCACAAAAGAGGCTGACGAGCAGACGGACGTTATGGGTTTCAGCATTTTAAATGGTACTTTCAATTTTGTGCTAAAATATCACCACATCTGCTTGCTTGAGGGTTGCGGATTCTTGTAGCAGGGCTCATATACTAGTTTGCTACAAATATTATCATTAAATAGAAGATGATTATTTGGGAGCTTGAGAAGGTGAGTGCGTGTTGAGAATACAGCAAGATGATGGATCTTAGTGAAATGAAGTCGCCTTCACTAAGTGGGCCCGCAGGCAAATTCTGGCGCAAAGTCTATTTTTAGACTATGTCTATTTTTAGACATACGGAGCATAATTTGGGAATTCTACTTGGAGATTCTTGAAGTATGCGACATGTCGATAAAAATAGATGAGACCCTAATTTTTAGGACCCAGGCTATTTTTAGACTGATCTCCTAAAAATATGGAAGTCAAATATTATTTACCCTTAATAATATTTTGACTATAAACAACAGTTTACTCTCTTGGCACACTTCAGTTTGAGTCATGGAGGTGACTCATGCAACTGACACAAGGAATCACGTGGTTCCTAGGGTTTGATGGCATCTTGCATGGTTGGCTTCAGTTAGACTTCAGTGGCAGGAGTTTTGGAGGAGTTAACGGGACAAGTAGTGGAGTTGTGTTCTGTTTGTTTTAGTTGAACTAGTTGGGATTAGTTAAACTAACTAATCAACTAGATATGAGTGGAGTAAATTAAATAATATTTAATTTACTAAATATTAACTCATTAGTCAACTCAAGAACACTTCAGTTCACTACAGTGCATGATCAGTTCAGTGGAGACCAGTGGAAGAGGTAGATGAAAGGGTGAGTAAAGCTATCAGTTGGTAGATTGGTTTTGCATGAGATTTGCATTACACTTGGAGGAATTGTCCATGAAAATTGCGCAGTCAAGGCAAGGGGATTCAAACCTTGAACCTCTTCATATATAGGCCATGATTGCGCAATAGAGGCAAGGCAGTTAGTGGTGTGTTTTGAACCCGAGACTTGTTCAAAACCAAGCTAGATTGTGAGTAACTTCATGAGAGAGTACTGAGTACTTGTGAGGGGTATTGTACTTGTTTGGTTACTTGATTTCTCCATTATAATATACACAATAGCTGCGGGGTTTTCAGCTATAGGCTTTCCCCATACATACTGAGTTAATGTGTGATTGAATTGATGTGAGATTGCTTCTGTTATTTCCGCATGTGACGATTAATTGTAGAAGAAGGTTATGTGTTATGTATGCAATTCGAAATTGATATATGACCAGGTTAATCTTCAGTGAATAAGTGATTTATTCAGCTAATTTCTACATGGTATCGGAGCGAGATTAATTGTCGAGATCTATTACGGTGATTGCAAACTTATTTCCTCGGACAGAGTCTGCATACGGGCCATGAAGCCTCCGGATTCATCTTTCTTCGGAAAGTGAAAGGTCTGGTAAAAGCCCCTTGCAGTCAATCTCTGATTTGGAAATAATTTGTTTTCAAGTATAGATCGGAAGCGATAGAGCTTGGAGTTTGGAATTCGAATTTTGCAGAAGGTTGATTTTCTTGGTGCCGGTGTTGAAGGATGTCTTCTTTCAATGGATTGCGACTCGAATATGCTCTTGAAGGCAGTTCGAACTATGTTGCATGGAAGGATCGAATGGAGGCAGTGTTAGAAGATAATGGTCTGAAGGAGTTCGTGGATGCGGATGTCCCAAAGCCCACTGATGCAGCTCTGGTCGATGCATGGCAAAAGAAGATCGCGAAATGTCGAAGGATCCTGTTGGAGGGCGTCAAGGATCATATTGTATCCAGACTGCATGGAAAGGCTACTCCATATTTAATGTGGAAAGCTTTGACGGATCTATTCCAGAGTAAGAGTGACCAAAGGAAGCTGGCGCTCAAAGATAAGCTCAGGAACATCAAGATGGAGAAAGGCGACAGTATCGCCAAATACCTCACGAAGTTCACTCAGTGCAGAGATGAGCTGGGAAGTGTGGGGGTGACTGTCGATGAAGAGGACATGGTCGACCTGGCTCTCCTTGGTCTTCCGAAGGCTTGGCACTCATATCAAGAGAGTGTCAATGGTCGGGAGAAGCTGCCGGGGTGGGAGCGCCTTTGGGCGGATCTCATGCAGGAGGAGATAAGGAGGACTACTCGAGATGGATCTTCATCGAAGGGAGCTGATGAAGAAAACTGCGCTTTGGTTGCCAAAGTAAAGAAAGGGAAGGGTAAGAAAACCTCTCATTCTGGTGCAAAGGGCAAGAAGCAGGATATGGCGAAAGTGAAGTGTTTTCACTGCCATGATCACGGACATTATGCTACCAATTGTCAAAAGAAGAAGAAGAACAAGCAAGCGGGAAGATCTGCAGATGGAGAAGCTTTGGCTTCACAGTTCGAGCTTGACTTTTCACTGATTGCATGCTTGGTTTCAAGTGTGATGGGATCGGTGTGGTTCTTGGACAGCGGTACGTCATTTCATATGACGGGAGATCGGGAGTTGTTCTCAGATCTGGAGGACAAGGATTTGGGTGTGCACATCGAGATGGGCGATGACGGTAGATACATTGCGACTGGTATCGGTACCGTATCCTTTCAGAGGGAGTCTGGTAAACCCTTTGTCTTAAAGGATGTCATGCATGTACCTGGATTGAAGAAGAACCTGATTTCGGTAGCGATGTTGGAGGATAAGGGGTATGATGTGGTCTTCAGCGAAGGAAAAGCTTTCCTACGCAGTAAGACTACTGGGGAGACCCGGAAGATAGGGGTTCGAACTCAGAACCTTTATCAGTTGCAGGTAGATGACTGCGCAGCTATGGCATGCAAGGCTGGAGATGTGGTGAGGCGGGATGATGAGGGCGAACTATGGCACAGGAGATTGGGCCATCTTCACCATGGAGCCTTGAAGATTCTGCAGCAGATTTCTACTGGACTTCCTAAGGGCACCCTTGCGCAGTCAGATCAGTGCAAGGGGTGTACTTTTGGGAAGTATGTGAAAGCCACCTTTCACGAGAAGGATAGTCGCGCCACGACGATCCTTGAGAGAGTTCACACAGACGTGTGTGGTCCTTTCTCAGTTGCTTCGACAGCAAAGCACAAGTATTATGTGATCTTTGTTGATGATTTCTCTCGAAAGTGCTGGATCTTCTTCATGCTGAAGAAGAGCGATACATTCGCGAAGTTCTGTGAGTTTAAAGCACTGGTCGAGAAGGAGTCGGGGAAGAAGGTGATTGCTCTAAGGAGTGATAACGGTGGTGAATTCATCTCGGCTGAATTCAAGGAGTTCTGCAGCGTAGAAGGGATTCGGAGAGAGCTCATCGCACCCCACAACCCACAGCAGAACGGGGTGGCTGAGCGGAAGAACAGAACGATCGTGGGTGCTGCACGGGCGATGTTGCATGATCAGGGCCTACCCCTTCACTTGTGGGGTGAGGCATGCAATACAGCAGTGTATGTGCAGAACCGTTGTCCTCACAAGGTTCTTGGCATGAGTACACCGGAGGAGGCTTATTCTGGCAAGAGGCCCGATATTTCCCATTTGCGGATTTTTGGTTCTCCTGTCTACATGCATGTGACGAAGGATGCGAGAAGGAAGCTGGATCCAACTGCTGAGGTTGGAATATTTGTGGGGTACACTGATACACCTCACAACTATCGGGTGTATTTTTTAGACAGTCGAAAGACTGTTGTGCGACGGGATATAAAATTTCAGGAGGAGAAAGCCATGCGGTGTTCGCTTGAGAGGGAGCTACACTTGCATGCAGATGAGGAGCTGTTAGTTCCTAAGGAGGAGCTTCCGGATGTGGATCAGCCACAAGAGGAGGTTCAGGAGGTGGAAGAAACCACCTAGGCAGCGCCAACCATCAGAGGGCACATGCGCACTACAGAAGCTGAGCGACTGGCTCGGGATGCAGAGAAGGTTGTAGGACCACCTACAGCACAGCGCAGACAGAGACAGTCACCGGATCGGTACACTGGATACATGGCTCTTATGAGTCATTGTGTTGTGATAGAGCCATCCTCTTTTGAGGAAGCTGTGGAGGAACCCGCATGGGTTGATGCCATGATCGAAGAATATGATTCGATCATCAGGAACAGTGCATGGGAGATTGTCCCAAGACCGGTTGGGAAATCAATTGTAGGTTCGCGATGGATCTACAAGGTGAAGCAGGCGGCTGACGGGAGTGTGGAGAAGTACAAGGCGAGATTTGTCGCCCGTGGCTTCTCACAGATCGAGGGGATTGACTATGAGGAGACTTTTGCACCTGTCGCAAGGTACTCTTCCATACGGACGATCCTTGCTCTCTCAGCGCAGATGGGGTGGCACATTCATCGGATGGATGTGAAGACTGCGTTCCTCAATGGAGTTATTGAGGAGGAGGTGTACATAGAGCAGCCTGAAGGTTTTGAGATCTTCAGCAGTGAGTCGCATGTGTGCCGACTCAAGAGAGCACTGTATGGGCTGAAGGAAGCACCTCGTGCTTGGTACACTCGGATAGACAGCTACTTCACCGGGCTTGGATTCTCCAAGAGTGAGGCGGATCCAAACCTGTACCAGATTGTGGTGGAGGGAAAGCTGTTGATCATCGTACTGTATGTAGATGATCTGATTTTGACTGGCGACGAGCAGTTGATACTTTCATGCAAGGAGGATCTTGCACGAGAGTTTGAGATGAAGGACCTGGGCATCCTTCATTATTTCCTGGGATTGGAGATTTGGCAGCGCAGTGGAGGACTGTTTGTTTCTCAGGGCAAGTATGCCCGGGAGATTCTGGAGAGGTTCAACATGCAAGGCTGCAAGCCTGTTGATACCCCTCTTCCTGGTGGATGGAGGAAGGGAGATGCTACTTCGGAGGAAGTAGTGGATGCCACTGTCTATCGACAGTTGGTGGGGTCGTTGATGTATCTGGTCAATACTCGACCCGATATATGCTATGCAGTTAACCAGCTTTCGCAAGCTATGGTTAAGCCTACCAAGCTCTTTTGGAAGGCGGGCAAGCATGTATTGCGCTATATCGGAGGCACATCGGGATATGGTCTATGGTACAGACAGGAGGATGGAGTGAAGCTTTCTGGTTTCACTGATGCAGATTGGGCAGGGAGCCCAACAGACCGGAAGAGCACTTCCGGAGGAGTTTTCAGCATTGGGTCGACAGCAGTTTCCTGGTACAGCAGGAAGCAGAGATCCGTGGCACTCAGTTCAGCAGAGGCCGAGTACATGGCAGCAAGCTTGGCTGCATGTGAGGCTATTTGGATGAGGAAGATCCTCGCAGGTTTGTTCAGGTTGCATTTGGAGCCTACGGTGATCTACTGTGATAACCAGAGCTGCATCAAGCTCTCGGCTAATCCAGTATTTCATGATAGGTCCAAACATATCGACATCAGGTACCATCACATCAGAGATTGTGTTCGGCGGAGGATCATGATGCTTTCATATGTTCCCACGGAGGATCAGGATGCCGACATCCTGACGAAGGCGCTCACCAGGAGCAAGTTCGAATTCCACAGAGGCAGGATAGGGATTGCAGATAATCCATATCTTGCTGAGAGGGAGTGTTGAGAATGCAGCCAGATGATGGAGCTTAGTGAAATGAAGTCGCCTTCACTAAGTGGGCCCGCAGGCAAATTCTGGCGCAAAGTCTATTTTTAGACTATGTCTATTTTTAGACATACGGAGCATAATTTAGGAATTCTACTTGGAGATTCTTGATGGATGCGACATGTCGGTAAAAATAGATGAGACCCTATTTTTTAGGACCCAGGCTATTTTTAGACTGATCTCCTAAAAATATGGAAGTCGAATATTATTTACCCTTAATAATATTTTGACTATAAACAGCAGTTTACTCTCTTGGCGCACTTCAGTTTGAGTCATGGAGGTGGCTCATGCAACTGACACAAGGAATCACGTGGTTCCTAGGGTTTGATGGCATCTTGCATGGTTGGCTTCAGTTAGACTTCAGTGGCAGAAGTTTTGGAGGAGTTAACGGAACAGATAGTGGAGTTGTGTTCTGTTTGTTTTAGTTGAACTAGTTGGGATTAGTTAACTAACTAATCAACTAGATATGAGTGGAGTAAATTAAATAATATTTAATTTACTAAATATTTACTCATTAGTCAACTCAAGAACACTTCAGTTCACTACAGTGCATGATCAGTTCAGTGGAGACCAGTGGAAGAGGTAGATGAAAGGGTGAGTAAAGCTATCAGTTGGTAGATTGGTTTAGCATGAGATTTGCATTACACTTGGAGGAATTGTCCATGACAATTGCGCAGTCAAGGCAAGGGGATTCGAACCTTGAACCTCTTCATATACAGGCCAATTGCCAATAGAGGCAAGGCGGTTAGTGGTGTGTTTGAACGAGACATTTCAAAACCAAGGTTGGGTGTGAGCTCTTGTAGAAATCTTGATGCTGTGAGGAGTATTGTACTTGTTTGGTTACTTGATTTCTCCATTATAATATACACAATAGCTGCGGGGTTTTCAGCTATAGGCTTTCCCCATACATCCTGAGTTAATGTGTGATTGAATTGATGTGAGATTGCTTCTGTTATTTCCGCATGTGACAATTAATTGTAGAAGAAGGTTATGTGTTATGTATGCAATTCGAAATTGATATATGACCAGGTTAATCTTCAGTGAATAAGTGATTTATTCAGCTAATTTCTACAGTGCGGGCTTAGCTTCAATTTCCCATTCATTTTCTTGGAAGGAGATGGCAAGGATTCCTTCATCCATGTCGGAAGATTTTTGGAAAATTATGCGTCGCTCACGGCTTTGGATTATAGGAGTGGGGGACTATGTGTGCTTCAAAGTAAAAATGGAGGTGATAGTTTATAGTTTAAGGAAAAATACATGGACCTGGCTTCCCAAATGTCCCTTTGATCATTACTTTGCAAGCGCTTCTACACTTGATTTGAGACCGGATATGAATAAGGTCATATGAAGCTTAACATGGAGGGCTCTCTCTCTCAGGTTCGAATTTCACACCTTCGTCTATTGTAATTTTTTTTAAAAATTGTTTGATAATGTTCATCCCTTTAAGAGTGAAAAAAATCGATTGGCACTTTTCATGGGTTGTTAGTGAATTGAGGTCCTTATTCTATAGCTTATTTTTCATTTCTTTAGAAAATATATTATAATAGATTAAGATGTATTTATATTTAAAGTAGAAAATATATTATAATAAATTAAAATGTTTTTTCATTAAAGTGGATTTTTTTTAAATATTAATAATGTATTGTATATATAGCTTATTTTTATTTATATAACTAATCAAGATTTTATTTAATGGAAAAAAAAAAATAATTCTATTCGAGAAAGAACATAAACCAACTTTGTTGGGTGCTTATTGTACCCTACTTAGGATACGGATAAAATCTTTTTATTTCCTTTAAGTTTCAAATATAAAATTTTAAAGACGATGCTTTGAGTATAAGGGACTTACTAAGTTAATCTCAAAGATAATATATTCAAATTTTGTTGAATTTTGTAGTTCACACATGTACTTCTACAAAGGCCTTCTCCTTCTAACACCTGTTAGAGTCTCAGAAATTTGTTGATGTAACATAGCTTAAATTTAACATAGGAAAAAGAGCATATTAGTGTGTTTGTTAATGAGCTAAAAAATATAGTTGTTGAATTTTATTAAGTTACATACCTCTTAACCATATGATGTGAATGGGGCAGTGTTTCTTAGATAGATTATGCATGTGAAAGTTGGTATGAGTACAGTAAATGTAGTAGGTGATGTAACAGTGTTATTCCATCTAGAAGGAAGAGGATCTGTGGAGGTGGAAAAGGTGTTATATGTCCCACAACTAAAGAAGAGGTTTCTCTTAGTTTTATCTCTAGAGGACAAAGGGTATGATATTGTGTTGGAAAAAATAACAAGTACTCAAATTTTCAAAAGGTTCCACCAACAACAAGACACTTAGACATGTTATGATGAAAGGTAAGATTTTTCTCCAAGGTATATCCAAGCCTATAAAGGATTGATATTGGTAACATAGAATTAGAAGGATGGTTTAAAGATTGAGTTGAGCTTAGAGCCTCAAATTTTTAATCCCCAAGATTGATAGGAGACCTCTTCCAAATATGTGAGAAACAAGTAGTATGAGCCAACAGTAATGCTACACATTAGATTAAGATTCCTAGGAGAATGGTAGAGAGGAATAGGTCTTCAATGCATATTCCAAAGAAGGTAGTAGAGAATCCTTCAAGTTTTAGGGGGATTAGATATAAAAACACATGGTGTGGTGGAATTAGAGACAAATCCATGGGGAGGAGTTTCTTCACCAAGTACCTCCCTCACTAACAGTGAATGCCTTTTTTTGTAGATTGGGAATGTACGGCCTTGTATCTAGGTGTGCATAAGTCACCCACATTCTCCTTAAAGAAATTTATCTAGTGTGAGAAACTTGATGATGTAACATAACTTATCCCTAACTTAAAAAAAAACACATATTATTATGTTGGATTATTGAGAAGAAACATATGAAAATTACAATAAATTACTTGAGAGAATAAGTTTTAATTTTAAATGTTGATGTGAAATGAGATGCTATCTAAGGTTGACCATTAGTCACTTTGATATTAGGGTTAGAATTATGGAATTAACTCAATGTAAAATTATAAAATAAATTCTAGGGACTGGAGAAAGAGACACTACAAAAAAACAATAATGAGAGAGGCATCTTAGTGAGGGGTGGGTGGTGCATAGAGATTGAAGATATTGATCTGCACTAAAGATAGAGCATTGATCTAGGGAAGCCAAGCGTTTTGTATTATGTATTTTTTGAGTTGGCCCACTATCCAACAAGGGGAGCCTAAGTAGGCTTAGAGTTATTTTGTGAACTAATTTGATTTGGTAGAAATATGTATCATTGTTTCAAGTTACTGATTATTTAAATTTCCTCGCTAGGTCAGAAGGAATTTTAACAAATTCCAAAAGATAACATATTACAATCACATATAATTTCAAAATTATATAGGCATAAATAGATTATATATATTAGCTCATATTTTAGCACAATATCTTACTTATAATTTTATTCAAATAAAAATTACTCCATAGTAAGTTGTAGGCCTACTTTTGACAATGCTTCAGATATTATATTATAGTGTGCATACACATGAGGATTTTTTATTACTTGAAAGAGACATGAAAACTCCTTCAAGTAGTCAACTAGAAAACAAGAAATGTTTTGAATTTAGAATGAATTAGTTGTCTTATTATCACCATTAAGGAGTCTTGAAAGACTTAGAGTTGAGCCCATCCTTTATTCAATGTTAGCTCTAGTAGAAATTTAAGAGTGGTAAAATAGCCAAGGTTATTGGTTTCTTTCCCATGATAGATTGAATATAAATTAATGAAGTTATCAAAGGTATAAAATACCTCCATCTCAGTCCTTGGCATGTCTACCAAAATACCCTCAAGAAAAATACCCATCCACTAGAACTTCATTGGCATGAATTCCAATTTTACCCCCAAATAAATTTTCTTATGCAACTTATACTAAGTCTAACTTAAGAAAAAACACATATTAGTATGTTTCTTATTGAGCTAGAAAAATACTTAGTTGTTAATGTAACTTAAGCCAAGTTTAACTTAGGGAAAACACATATTAGTATGTTGCTTATTGAGCTAAGAAAAAGGATCACTAAAGTAACTTCTTGTAGTTAATACGTTGTAAAATTGGATTTTGAGTGGATATCTAATCTAGGCCTTTGATCTTAGAGTTAGGGCTAACCATTTAAGCTAAATTTAAAGTTATAAAAGAAATACTTAGGATAGAAAAAGGAGGCACTACAACAACCCAAGGTTGAGAGAGACATCTATAGTGGCGTGTTGTTAAGTTAGAGGGAGTGAAAAGAGGGTCTAGATTTAGATTAATAGGGAAAAATGAACACCAATCTAGATAGATAAGAGCCAAGCTATTTTGGACATTTTTTTTAAAGGAAGGCTAAGGGCATTTCTTGTTAACTCAAAAATAAGTTTTGAGCCATATTTTAATGATGAACTAATTTGGCAGATTATAAATTCTATGATATTGAATTTATGTTACTAACCTCACTGTATTTATTCAATAGATCAATTCTCTACAGTGTGTTAGGTTAACCTGAACTTTAACATGGTATAAGAGAGGATCTGGAAATCAATCTTTGAATTGAGGAAGTAAAGTTCATATAGGTCCATCAAGGCTAGGTTCATATGGGACATTTTTTCTAAGGGAAGGCTTAGGACATTTTTTGTTAACTCAAAACTAAGTTTTGAGGCTTATTATAATGATAAACTAATTTGATAGATTATAAATTTTCTTACACTGAATTTGTGTTACTAACCTCACTATATTTATTCAATAGATCAATTCTCTACAGTGTGCTAGGTTAACCTGAACTTTAACATGCTATAACAGAGGATCTGAAAATCAATCTTTGAATTGAGGAAGTAAAGTTCATATAGGATAATCAAGGCTAGGTTCATATAGAACATTTTTTTTAAGGGAAGGCTAAGGGCATTTTTTGTTAACTCAAAAATAAGTTTTGAGGCATATTTTAATGATGAACTAATTTGACAGATTATAAATTTGCTTATACTGAATTTATTTTACTAACCTCACTATATTTATTCAATAGATCAATTCTCTACAGTGTGTTAGGTTAAGCTGAACTTTAACATGGTATAAGGGAGGATCTCAAAATCAGTCTTTGAATTGATGAAGTAAAGTTAACCTCACTATATTTATTCATTAGATCAATTCTCTATAGTGTGTTAGGTTAACCTGAACTTTAACATGGAATAAGAGAGGATCTGAAAGTCAATCTTTGAATTGATGAAGTAAAGTTCATATAGGATCATTAAGGCTAGGTTCATATAGGAAATGCTTTTAAGGGAAGGCTCACGGAATTTTTTGTTAACTCAAAAATAAGTTTTGAGGCATATTTTAATGATGAACTAATTCGATAGATTATAAATTTGCTTATACTCAATTTATGTTACTAACCTCACTGTATCTATTCAATAGATCAATAGATCAATTCTCTACAGTGTGCTAGGTTAACCTAAACTTTAACATGGTATAAGAGAGGAGATGAAATTCATTCTTTGAATTGAGGAAGTAAAGTTCATATAGGATGATCAAGGCTAGGTTCATATAAGACATTTTTTTTTAAGGGAAGGTTGAGGGCATTTTTTTTGTTAATTCAAATATAAGTTTTGAGACATATTTTAATGATGAACTAATTTGATAGATTATAAATTTGCTTATACTAAATTTATGTTTGTATTATGTTAGTAACCTCGATGTATTTATTCAATAGATCAATTCTCTACAGTGTGCTAGGTTAGCTGTGAACTTTAACATGGTATAATAGAGGATCTGAAAATCAGTCTTTGAATTGAGGAAGTAAAGTTCATATAGGATCATCAAGGCTAGGTTCATATAGGACATTTTTTTATAAGGTAAGGCTGAGGGAATTTTTTGTTAACTCAATAATAAGTTTTGAGACATATTTTAATGATGAACTAATTTTATAGATTATAAATTTTCTTATACCCAATTTATGTTACTAATCTCACTATATTTATTCAATAGATCAATTCTCTACAGTGTGCTAGGTTAACTAGATTAACCGGAACTTTAACATGGTATAAGAGAGAATCTGAAAATCAATCTTTAAATTGAAAAAGTAAAGTTCATATAGAATCATCAAAGCTAAGTTCATATAAAACATTTTTTTTTAAGAAAAAACTGAGAAAATTTTTTATTAACTCAAAAATAAATAAATAAATATAGAAAGTGTGAACTGTGAGTGGCCCACTAACCTAAACGCAAGCCCAACCACTGCAGCTGTCACACAACGTAGGAACTCTGAGTGGCCTGCGACTAGTTGTCATTGAGTGAAGCCAAGAAACAACACTAGGAAGAGGAGCAGATGCAGATCTATAGGCTTATAGAACAGAAAAAGAAACTGATAGTCCACTACCTATAGAGCGACAGAGGAAAGCACACACAGAGGCATGTTATCTAGTCAGGGCAGAGGAAATGACCCACATCCAGGTTTGCGCACTCAGGTTATCAATGTGCATAGGGATTGGTCGGTTCTGGTGCTCTCGCTGGGACGGTTGCCAGCCGACAGTCGTGGTAGCACACTCTGCAGGTCATGCGGGTTGTGGACATAGGGTCAGACCAAAGTTTAGGAGCCAAGAATCTGGTCAGGGAACTAGGAATGGGGTTTTAGTGTGTGACTTGGTTTAGGTGCAGTAAAATGATGATCGCATGGATTTGAATGTATGGGAAGTGGATTAACTGTGACAATTTGTTTTTTTTTGAAAAAATAGTTTTTGGCTAGGTTCAATTAGTTGGGCATAAATGACTATGGGTTTCAATTTGAAGATCATTTGGATATGTTTTTTGAAAAAATAGTTTTGGCTGGGTTTAATTAGTTGGGCATAATTGACTATGGGTCTCAATTTGAAGATCATTTGGATAGTGTTGTTTTATTTTGTTATAAATTAATGGAGAAAGTTAAGTTAGGATAGGATTGAGATTTTAATTAGATCTCAGATACTAATATTCAGGGAGTGGTTTAAACCACTCAATTGTGAGAAAGCCTATATGTACTAGATTATTCTCTTGATCGTATGTATCAGATTGTGTGAATGTGTTTGTAAACTCTCCATTGTAGAGCCATTTCATTTAATTTTATCATGGTATCAGAGCTTCAGGTAGAAGTTCGACAAATTTGTCTCTCCATAGAGAAAGCAGTAAGCTTGGATTCAACATCGGTGGAGAAGATTTTAAATTGAATCGGTGGTTCAATCCCTGCATGAAGAAAGCGGAAGGGAGAGTGACTAAAGTCGCATTCGGCATCGGGGGGAGCATTCCACTCTCCCTGCCACGTTTATCAAGTCTGTGGTATCTTTCTCTGCAAATCAGCAGTGTTGATGCAAAAAAATGACACCTACAGTGCCACGTCATTAGATTTGAAGGCACGTCCGTATGTGTAGAAAGAGTCTTGCGATTCAAAAATCCTAAGGAGCACAGAGCGAATATCCAAACCGGCGGATTGAGATTGGGCCATTGCGGCTTCTAACCGGGAGGCATTTCCGGGCGCTGTTTACTGAGGTTGTAAGAGACAGCGTTCAATTACTATCATTTGAAACACTGTGTGTAAAGTATCGCTGCTGAAGGATACAGTGAACTCGCGGTCTCAAGATCTTTGTTCTCTATAGGGATGCCCTCCATAGATGCACCGTGGCTTCCGAATGCACTTTCAAACTACTGTTGCATCGGAATCAAACCCTCGAATATCAACATTATAGATTCTGAAAGTGACATTTCGCTCCCACTTTCGGAAGCTTTCTTTTCTATTCAGCATGAATTCATTCTGTGCGTTGAAGCTTTCAGCGATATGAGCTGATAGAGATTTGTATGTACATGTATGGCTATACAGGCATTACGTGGATGAATTTTCTGATTCCAGGAGCTCATTCAGATTAGCCAGATCAAGGTGAAGTTTCTCATGTAAGATATCTACAACTTCTAATGCGATTTTCTCTAGAGCAGCCGAGAAGTTCATAATTGTCTAGCTGGAAATTCAAAAAAGGGGCACTTGTTAGCGAGATGTTCATTGCAAATGCTAATGATATCGCAGTAGATTGGTATCCTGTCAACTACACAGTACGCAGTTTAGCCGTGGAATTATCGACGGGTTCTATTTTGAATCCTCCTCTTACACTCAATGCTCTTGAATTTTACGCTGTCTTTGATATTGAATGAGAGCCCAAAGCTTGGGTATATATTTTTAATTTTCTGATTGATTAAATCCAAAAGATTGTTTTCTATATTTTTTAAATCCATAGACCAGTGGACATGCACCTGTCATGCCCTGGGGGAATTCTTGGACGAGAGGTCTGGAGATCGAACCACCTCTGGTCTGGTTAATGCGGAGTTGGTGAGGTAATTATCGGCGCTGATAGCCTTTGAGTGGGCTAGCAGAGGATGAGACCATTTATGCTGCCTTTTCCCTCTGCCTGAGCGTGAAGAGGCTCTCAGCCCTCCTTGTAGAGACAAGGAAGATCATGGAAGAACTCGTGCTGCACATTTTAAATATGAGGACAAGGGTGTATTACATGTTCGTGGAGTTTTGTAGAGTGGATGAACGCTGAGAAACTGCTACATTTCTCCAATATATACGTGGAGCTCAATTCCATAGTTAGGTTGTGTGGAAAGAATTCATTAATAAAAAATATTAATTAATTTGTTGCGTCTTTCTTCAGAAATATGTATCATTAGATATCACATGCCTTAGAAGTGGATGGTGATATCATTTCCAGTTTGTTGAGAGGTCATTTGATGCTCGTTGCAAGAGCTGAGGGCACTATGCCCTGCGTGGCATAGAAGCCACAGTCTAGAAGGTTCACCTTCTACTCTTGAAGAGCTACCAAAGGGAGGATTCCCGCCTGCATGGAAACGGGGTTGTTGGAGCTCGTAAGAGGACCTAGTGGAGTGGAAATCTAGAAGCAATATAAAACCAGATAAGCTGGACCTTTTAACATGTCTATATTTTTAGATATTTTTTCTCATGATGATGATGATGATATTCTCATGTTGGCATTTGGAGGCATTACAATGAGTAGTATTTTTAAGTCTGAAATTGTTTCAGAAAAACAATGTGGTTCTGTTGATGACCATGAGAAACAAGAGGCAAAATCCATTGTGCAAGATCCTGATATTGAAGAGTCACAAGCTGATTTTCGAGAAGGATGTAAAGAAGAAAAAAGTGTTGAAGATCAATTCGACGAGCCACATGAAGTTGATGGCAAAAACGTGGCAGAAGAAGACAGAGCTGGAGATAATTTAAAATGTGATAATCTCATCAATATTTATGTGTGTGCAGATGACAACATTGCTGAAATTTACATGCGTGACACCAGAAATGGTGAGAGAAAACAATTTCCTACTAAGCCTGTCATAACTTTCAAAAGGGTGAGGATAAGAATTCAAGCTTTCCATCATTGGGGAAGAAATGAGGCAAAGATACATCACTATCTCATGACAAAGAAAGTGAAGATGAAGCCTCATCCACAAATGAACAAATATGGTCTCACAAGCATAAAGACAAAGATGAAAGCTATGTTACCAAGTTTTTATGTCTTTCTACCATTGTAAGCCTAGCTTAGAATAGACCAGCAGGTGTATGTTATCATATATTATTGTTTTGTACCCTTTCTCCATTAAGGGTGAGTGTCATAAATTAATGGAGAAAGTTAAGTTAGGATAGGATTGAGATTCTAATTCTAGATCTCAGATCTTAATATTCAGGGAGTGGTTCAAACCACCCAATTGTGAGAAAGCCTATATGTACTAGGCCGTTCTCTTGATCGTATGTATGAGATTTTGTGAGTGTGATTGTACACTCTCCAGGTTCTCACCTAGAGAGCCATTTCATTTAATTTTATCATATTTAACCATTGATTAAGGAGAGAATTGAATTGGTATTAAAGGAGAAAGAGATTCTAGAATTTGTAGAGAAAAATTAATTTTTTTTTAATGATGTAACTTTTTTGGATGCCTACAAGAATAAGGACATGGAATCTATAAGAATTATCCTACAGTTCCTTATGTATAGTGAAGAAAACAAAAGAGAGATGTGGGAGGTAGGGGGTTGTATAAAGGTGACAACCATAACTAAGAAATAGTGTTGAGTGAAACTAAGGAGCTCCAAGATATCCAAGGGTGAGATACTTTTTTTTTATCACAAAAGTATAAGTATTAGAGGAGAAAGTGTCAAAATCAGAACTCTTAAGGGCAGTATTGAACATTTTCATAAAGTAGCCGGGTATCTTAGTTAAGGGAGTTTGGAATGGGAGAATCCCTCAACCTGGGATAGATGGTGGAGTGAATTCACCCAAGATTAGAGCTCAGTATCTTTCTGGAAAATAGGTAAAAGGCTAAGGGGATGAGGATAACATTTCTCTTTTAAATTTTCAGGGGAAAAATGGTTGTCAAACAAAATAAAAGAGGCTATGTGTAATATCCATGGCTTAAGCCACCATAAAGACTCTTGTAAAATGAGTGTTGTTAAATAATTAAATATTATTTATTATTATATTTATATTACATGAAGAATATTCTTGTAATTATTAATTATAAGAATATTGGAAGAATTATTTCTTAATTATTTTATTTATAAGAATTTATATTCTTTTATGGAAATAAATTATATTTTACAAGTTGGTATATTTTATGAGTTTTAGAAATAATAAGTAATAGTTTGGTTTTAGAAATAATGAGTAATAGTTTTGGAAAAAGTATGGATAAGTGATATTTTGCTCATAAGGAAAAATAAAATCCACCTTTAAAAATAAAAGCATGGGAGATTTATGGAGTGCTTTTCTGATTTAGGAAAAATCATATTTATGGAGGATGGATGGAATGCTTTTATGATTTAGAAAAGCTGGAATGATTTTATGATTTAGAAAAGCTGGAATTATTTTATGATTTAAAAAAAAGCTGGAATGCTTTTATGATTTATAAAAGCTATTTCATTTTATTAATTCTATTTATTGTAAGCCTATGAGAGATATAGAAGAGGAGGAGAGATATACATGGAGAATGTAACCAAGGAAGAGGAAGAGAGTATTCCAAGCATGCATCAAGAGATAAGTAACCATATTCTTTGAAAATCTTTTTGTTTGCATATGGGCCATAATTATATAATGATTGAATTTAATTGCAATAAAAAGTTCATGTGATAAATAATTAAGATTAATTCCAGAGCAAATCTTTATACAATTTTTTTCATAGAGGAATAAGTGTATTATTCATTGAATTAAGAAAATAATTCATGTGTTGTGAATTGATAAAAGATTTTCATGGCTAAAACAATTCTGTGAATTGCATGAGTTATTGGAAAATAGGGTCTAAGTATGACTTAGTATCTCCAAACCCGAAATAGATATGAAAAATGTGAAAGAGGTTTGTATAAAAGAGGATCTTAGGACAAAAAGCCTCTTTCATATTTTCAAAATTAGTTTTCCATGTCTTGAAAACCGTGTCCATAATTTATGATAAAAATAGGGGATTATTTAATATTTAATTATGGAACAATGAGCTCCAAAGATTTGTTTGAATCTTCCAAACAATAATACCTATGTAAAACCTGAGAGAGGTTATTTTGAATGAGTCCATTATAAAAAAAAAACCTCTTTGGGGTTTCCAAAAATTGTTTCCATTTGTTTGGAAACCGTGTATAAATTTGATGACAAAAACAGGAAATTATTTAATATTTTAAATCTGGAAAACTGGGCCTCAAAGATTCATTCAAATATTAAAAATTGTGAAACCTGTGAAAACAATGAGAGAGGTTATTTTTATTAAGACCGTTCCAAACAAAAACCTCTTTGGGTGTTATGAAATTATTTTCCATATGTTCACAATCCGCATCAAAATTGGATGACTAAAACAGGAAAAACATAGTGCTCCCGTTTCATTTTTCAATGAGATAAGATTAATTGTTTATGTAGATATAGACATAAAAATTATACATGATTATTTACAATGAATTAATTTATATATTTACCAAGTATATTCATTAAAATTTTGAAAGAGAAATATTGGACTCTTGAAGAGAGTATGTGCTTAGGTGCACATGAATAATATCTAGTATATTTGATCTACTAGAAATTATTATGTGATTTTACATGCATGAGGAGTTTGAGTCATGTAGAAAGATATGAATAACTTATGTGAAGGGTAGCTCACATAAAACCTTTGCGTAAAAGGAAATTGGCTGTGTTATTTGAGAAAGATTTGTTATTCATGTTATTTCTTGAGGAAATATTACAAATCTCTCTAATATGTGAAATGATAAGAAAATATTATCTATTTCATGCATAATAGCTATTGAGTTATCTATCTTTTGGGAAAATAATAATTAAGGTGTAAAATTCCTTGGAAAATAAGTATATAATTGTATGAAAGGAAATAATTATTGTGTTAAAACTCTTAAAAAAAGAATAGAAGAGAAAAATATATCCTCGTATGCATTATTGGATTAGATTCTTGGAGAGGGAAAAGAGTAATCACATGCTTTATTATGTAAGATTATTTAGATAAACATATATGCTTGCATGCATGGGAAAAATATAGTTTTGAGTATTAGATTTCTAGAAAAAAGGAAGATGCAATCACATAATATTTATTGTGTTAGCCCTCTTTTGGGAAAAATAATATGTATTTTTCAAATCTAAAGGGATTAGCTATGGTATTAGCTTTATCTTGGGAGAATATTATGCATAGTTATTGGTTATATCTTTTGGATGAGGGGGAAATGTCCCTTTGCATGCATGGAAGAATAAGTGGTATGCGTTTGACCCCTTGGAAAATAAATGTGTTTATTTTTCCATAAAATATGTATTTAGTTATTTTGGAAAGAAATATATGTTTTACATGCAAGAATAAAAAGGTTATGTTATTGCATGCACAAAATTATAACTAGTATGTTAACTTGGTTTGAAATAAAGCTTTCACTATTATAATTATAGCCAATGTGAATAGCTCTTGTGTGGACAAGAAGTCTTTGGAAAAGAACATGTATTCATATGCATAAGTATAGAATATATTGTGTTAATCCCTTTGGAAAAGAAAACATAAGAGTAGACAAAAAGGAAATTTCTTGTTGAGATAGTTATCTTGAAAGCTTGTTATGCATTTTGACACAAAATATTATTATATAGGATGTTATCTTTCCTTTGGAAATAATATGACAGTGCATGAGAGATTTTGTTAGCGGCTTCTAGAAAGATGATGCATGATAATGATTCATTTGTTACTAATGCATGTGAAATGATGCTAAGAAAGGAATTTCATGTCAACTTGGTTATGTTTTATACATGCATACAAATATTTGTTGAAGTGTCACAAATAGAGATTGATTATTGGGTTATTAATATTTTATCTAATCATGATATCAAGTGTGCTGATGACAGAAATGGCACGGAAGAAGGATGAATTGAGAAAATGATTTTTCAAGTTTAACATTGTGGAAGATAAAGAGTTGTTAGCCCATGCAGTTTTACTAGTTCCAATTGCACGATGACCCACTGAAGGAAACAGTTTGACTACGGAGACAGAGATTGAGGATTGGTGGGTAAATGGTATCATGATGATTGTAATAGCTTATAGCTAGTTTTGTTTCATTTAAGATTATTTTTCTATGTAATTTTTATGACAATGGTCAAGGGATGGACTCCCTTATAACCATTGAGTAAAGGGTGACAACCCTCACAAGCGTTTAATAATAAAATTAAATGTTTGCTGGTTTTCACCCTACGGGGTTTCCAGGGTATATCGGTGTCTAATGATGTGATTTTTCATTGTGTCATTTTCATGATGTTAATTTCTTTCACGATGTTACGTTATATTATTAATTAGGTGATTTACAAATTGATTTAAAATGATCATGGGATCGATGAATAGTTATAGCAAGAATATTAAGTTAATATGCTATAACAAGAAAAATTAAGGGTCGAGTAACTCACTAGTATTTTTACTAAATATTTCTCTATGTGATGATGATGGTTATTTAAATGGTTAATGTGGAAATATAAAAAATAATTTATAATGTTAGACATTCATAAATGTTTAAAAATTTTCCTAACTCCATGCATTTTCCTGCGATGTTATCGGGGTATGTTACACTATGGATCCTCTCATGATGTGAAGAAGAAGGACATGAGCAAAGGAAAGTGCTTTCCATGTGATAATCCATGACATTATGTGATCCAGTGTCCAAACAGAAAGAAGCCAAAGGGAAAAAATAGGTTGGAATGTCAAAAGATATTGAAGAGTTTCATAAAGAATTTGATGAAGAATTGTTATTAGTGGTTGGTTGTTTTTTTGGCCCTAGTGTTAGAAGTCGCCAATTTATGGACAATGATGCATAATTTTTGGATATTGGCCATCTCAATAGATGATGAGAATGATAAAAGTCTTCATTAGTGTTCAAAGATAGATTCATACATGCATGTGAAAACTCATATGCATACTATAAATGCAGTAAAAGGGATTGAAGCATTGTTATTCCATGTAGAATCAATAGAATCTATGGAGGTGGCAGAGGTGTTATATGTCCTATAGTGAAATAAGAACTTTACAATTTTCTTTCAGTATTAGCTCTAGAGGACAAAGGGTATGATATTGTGTTCTATAAAGGACAAGTATTCATATGTGCAAAGGGGGTAAGATATGTTATGACTCATGAGGAAAGGTAAGTTGTTCTACACACAAACTATAGGTAGATCCAAGAGGATTGTAGATCAAGGATTGATGTTGGTGATAGAGAATAAGTAGGATTCTTTGAAAAATTTCATTGAGATTAGGGGCTGAGTTTTCTAATATAGAAGTTGGGCAAGAGGCCTCTTTCAAATATGCAATAAATAGTTGGTGTGGGCCAACACTAATAGATTCTCCAGAGAAGGTTAGGACTCCTAGGAGAATGTTTGAGAGAAATAGGTCTTCAAGGGATGTTCTAAACAAGGTAGTAGTAAATCCTTCTAGTTTCCAGGGAGTAGCTACACATGATGTAGTGGGATGAGAGACAACTAATGTGGAGGAGTCTCTTCTTGAAATACCTCCCTTACTATGAGGAATTACTGTTCTTTTTTGCTTGGGAAAGCACTTCTACAAAGGCATTGTGTATGTGTATGCATATGTCAACCACATTATCCTTAGAAATCTTTATCTTGTGTGAGAAACTTGCTCATGTAACCTAGGGTATGCTAACTTAGGAAGAGACACATATTTTTATGGAATTATTGAGAAAAAATTAGGAAAAGTAAAGTAAATTTCCTTACTGAATAAGTTTTAATCTTAGTGATAGATCTCAAGTGAGGTATGATATAATCTTGACCATTAATCACTTTTATATTAGGGTTAGGGAATTAGTTCAAGCTCAAATTATAAAATAATGTCTAGGGAGACTAGAAATACATATTGCAACAACACAATATTGAGTGACTTATCTAGTCAAATGTGTGCTAAGTAAGATGGAGTCCATGGAGGTTTAAGATCTAGATCTTTAGGAAAGATAGAAAATCTACTTAGGGTGGCTAAGTTACTTTGTATTATTTGTTTTCTAGGTTGGGTTATTATCCCACAAGGGAAGCTTAAGTAAGTGGAGAGTCATTTTCTAATGGTGAGCTAATTTTATTGGGAAAAAATATGTTTCATTTTCAAGTGATGAGTTATTTTAATTGGATTCCACCAAATGTATCACTAGATCAATTCTTTGTGAGGAATTAAATATTAAGTGCTAGGCCACCAAAATTTTTAACAAATTCCAAAAGATAACATATTATGTTGAAATTTGGTTACCGGAGGACAGGTGGTTCCCTAAGTATTTGATCTTTGGCCTAGGGAAAAGTGTCCAAATGTATTTTACTTTCTCTCCTAAACTGACTTTATAAGTTATAAATTCAAATCTAATTTAAAAGTGACTTTAAGTGATAAAATTAATAAGTTTAAATTTAAAGTGACTTTAGTAAAGAAAATGTGAAATTAGAAAATGAAAAGTGAGTTTGGAAATAAATGACTAAGGGGGTCTTTATTAAAGTAGGGTAAATTAAAAAATATAAGCAACAATTAAATGTACATTTAATCTCAGCCCTAGATCTAAAGCTATCTCAGCCATTGGATTTAGGGATTCCCCAAAAGTCACTTAGGGTTAGGTTAAAGGAAGAAAAGAGAGGAAAAGGTCATTGATTCTTTCATGAGGAGATTGAGAGAAGAGAAGAGAAAGCAAGGGAGAAATTCCTGAGCAGTGAGAAGAAAGAGGACAACATCTAGATACTTCAGCAAATCCGTACTGCAGCAAAGAGGCATAGTTCCTCAGGAAGAAATCCTTATAGCAAGAGTGTGGCACATTTTTCGAACGAGGAGGCACAATTTTCTAGGATTTCGTACAACAGTTTCAACAGAGATTTCTCGGCATATTCTAGGCATGAAAATCGAGACATGTACTATTGTTTGGTGGCACATTTTTTGAGGAAATCCATACAACATTCGTACAACACTAAGGCACATAAATCAAGGAGGAGGTACCGATGTACCATCAGTACAGTCTGTACAATCGTACGGCCATATAGCTGGGCAAATAAATCCAAAAGTAGAGCCAGCATTTACTGCTGTAATTAATGCTGCAAAATTTTTGTTTTGTTAGTTTACTGTTTGGCATGTTTTCCAAGGTGAGGTATAAGCATGGAAATCGTGATAAGTATATTTGTTAAGTTCCTATAATTTTTGCTGTAATTTCTGTGTCAATGTAAAAACTATATTCGGAAATAAAGAGGAGATTTCGAACTCATTTTCCTCAAGAGTTGTAAGTGGTTTTTTTAGGGTCATATTGACCAAAAATTACTGTGTCAATTTTCTGTTTGTGGCTGATTTATTTTCTGAGTTTTTATTTATGCATTTTCACGACTATGAAATTTCTAGAATTTGTGTTTTCAGAAAATATTTATTTTTTCGAGCTTGTTGAATATATGGTTATGGGAATGGGCATTTAAGTATATGGAAGAAATAAGGAGAAACTGAAAACCGGAGTGGGTCCTAAAATTTCTACATGGTATTAGAGCTAGTTTGCTCAAAATTGCAGTTTGGGACATCAAACAAAAAAATTACAACATTTAATTTTACAAACAGAAAGTAGAACCTTTACCACAACAGTGTTATTTTCAGTTTATTAGGACAACAAGCATGTCTTTGGGCTTGAGGGTGGAGGATAGATTGGATGGGCATAGAAACTATAGTATATGGAAGGAAATAATCGAAAGAATCTTTGAGGAGGCAAAATTATGGGATATAATGGTGAGTACCCAACAACACCTTGTTAATGTTCGTACTGACCTTGTTGAGTTGGCAGACTTTAATAAGAAGAATAACAAGGACAAGAGACTGATTCTGGATGCTATTAAAGACCATTTCATTCCTCATGTGAGAGGAAAGAGACTTGCTCATGAGATGTGGACAACCTTGACCAATCTCTACAAGAGTACCAATGAGAATAGAAAAATGGTCCTAAGGGAGAAGCTTAAGGCCATTAATATGGCAAATATTGATAGCACTACTGCATACCTCACAAACATCACTAATGTGAGAGATGATTTGGCAGCAGTTGGAGAGGTCATTCCACCCACTGAGTTGGTGCACATTGCAGTGAATGGCCTTCCTAGTTCATGGCTGAGCTTTGTTGATGGGATTGTTGCACGTGATACCCTTCCCTCTTGGGAGAGTTTGTGGGATGATTTCATACACAATGAAATCAGAAATAATGAGCCTGTGGCAGCCAAACCAGTTGAGGAGGATGAGGATGTAGCACTGGTAGCAAGGGGAAAGAAAGGTAAAGGAAAGAAGAAAGCTTACACAAGTGGTGGTAAGGGAAAATGCAAAGGTAAAGGTAAGCAACTGAACAATGAGAAGGACTATTCCAAGGTGAAGTGTTGGAATTGTCAGAAGATGGGACACTATGCAGTTGTGTGTTCATAGAAAAAGAAGAAGGGGAAGAACAAGACTATGGCAACATCAGTAGAGATAGAGGAATTTTGAGAGAGCTTTGACACAGAGTTTGGGTTCATTGCTTGTGAGTCCACTAGTGGAGGATCACCTACCATGGAGGATGAGAGGGAGTGTGCATTTCCCTCCACTAGCAGAGCATATTCAAGTATTTAGTATGTTGACAGTGGGGTTTCACATCATATGACAGGAGTCCGTGAGTACTTCTTAGATTTTTCAGAGAGTGGCATTGATATAGAGGTAGTACTCGAAGACGACAACATTGTTAGAGCAGTCAGTGTGGGGACATTGACATTTCATAGGGAACCCAAATCTCCCTTGAAAGTGTCAGATTTTCTATATGTGCCACAGATGAAGAAGAACCTTGTATCCATCTAAGCATTGGAGGATAGAGGGTATGAGGTATTATTAAGGAGAGGACAGGTGCTTTATCTCAGGGGTGCTCCAGCTAATTTAGCTAGAGTGATTGGTGTACGCCATGCAAAGGTGTACAAGTTTTCATTTCAACCTCTTTTGGCATTGAGTAGTAGTACCGGTAGTAGAGCTATAAGTTCAGAGTTGTTCGAGATTTGGCACCGCGAGATGGGGAACATGTATCATGGAGCCTTGAGGACATCACGGGAGATCACCACACGTGTGCCAGATTTTAGTTATGATCAACTAGATACATCGAGAGGATGTGCTATGGGAATTTTTTCCAAATCCCCTTTTCCCAGCAGTGACAACAAATCGACTGGGATACTTGATTTGATTCATATCAATGTGAGCGGTCGTATGTCTCATGTTTCCTCAAGTGTATATGAGTACTATGTTTTATTCATTAATGATCACTCGAGGAGGACCTGGATTTATTACTTGAAGACCAAGAGTGAGGTATTCATGCAATTTCAGGAGTTCAGAGCTCTTGTGGAGACTCAGACAGGTCAGAAGATCAAGTATGTCAGGTCAAAAAATGGAGGGGAGTACACACTTGGTGAGTTTGTTGATTATTGTGTAGAGGCAGGCATCGGGAGGGAGTTTAGAGTTTCTTACAACCCCCAACAGAGTTTCTTACAACCCCCAACAGAATGAGGTTGCGGAGAGGAAGAACAAATCCATTGTTGGGGTTGCCAAATCCATGCTACATGATGAGGGGTTACCTTTGTTTTTGTGGGTAGAGGCCTAAAACACTACTATGTATTTGTAGAACAGGAGTCTGCATCGTGCCTTGGGGCATGTGACTCCATAGGATGCTTTTTCTGGGAAGAAGCCTCATATTGGCCATTTTCATATCTTTGGGTGTATTGCATACTCCTACGTACCGAAGGATAAGAGGACCAAGGTAGAGCCCACCGCAGAGAAGGGTATCTTTGTGGGCTACACTCAGACCTCAAAAGCCTTTCGGATTTATATTCCCGCACAGAGGAGAGTTGTTATGAGGTGGGATGTGAAGTTTGAGGAGGCCAGGGCTTTCAAGAGGTCATGAGAGTTAGAGTATCTAGATCAGCTAGACCATCACGAGCAACTGAGTTAGGCACAGGGGTCCAGTTGGTAGGGATCAGGAGGTACATCGATTACGGTGTTAGGTCCATCAGTGAGAATTGGTTCGTAGAGTCAGAGGGGTGGTGCTTCAAGAAGCATGCAAATGAGTTCACTAGGTAGTCCACTGATGGACAGTTTACACGATACTTTGACATCTACAGGTTCAGGTTCAGGCAGGAGGACAATATACATACATTCAGGAGTTTAGGCTCCTGACAAGGATGAGGAGTTTCATTCTCCGGTGCTACAAGTGTGCTCAAGGAAGAGGAAGCCCAAGTGGCTTCAGGATACCTTAAGAGAGGCCATATTTGTTTTTGGGCCGAAGAGACGAGTCAGAGAGAGTATACCATCTGAGAATTTTTTTAGCTATATGGAAATGGTTGCCAAGATTGTTGACTCTGAGCCTTCTAGCTATAAGGAGGTAGCTAGCCAGCAGGTATGGAGAGAGGCGACTTAGGAGGAGTATCCTTATATCATGAAGAATGATGTTTGGGAGGTGGTGCCGAGGCCTCAAGGAAATCTGTGGCTACTTCTAGATGGCTTTACAAGGTAAAGCATGCTGGAGATGGCAGCATTGAGAAATTAAAGGCAAGTTTTGTGGGTAGAGGGTTCTTCGAGGTAGAGGGAGTAGATTATGAGGATACCTTCGCTCCCGTGGCTCGATATACTTCCATTCACTCGATTATATCAATAGAAGTAGAGATGGGTTGGAAGATCCACCAGATGGATATGAAGACCGCATTTCTCAATGGCTTCATACAGGAGGAGGTGTACATTGAGAAGCCATAGGGCTTCGAGGTGCATGGGAAGGAGTCCCATATATGCAGGCTGAAGAAGGCACTTTATGGTCTGAAGCAAGCTCCTAGAGCTTGCTACTCCACAATTGATACGTACTTGTAGGATATGGGTTTCACAAAGAGTGATGGAGATCAAAACCTATACTTTATTGTGATAGGTGAGGAACCTCTCATTTTGGTGCTGTATGTGGATGAATTGGTCATTACGGGTGGAGAGAGACTCATAGAGCGTTGCAAGAGAGATCTTGCTTAGGAGTTTGAGATGAAAAACATTGGCTTGATGCATTACTTTTTGAGTTTGGAGGTGTGGCAGGAGGAGGGTAATTTCTTCATGGGATAGGCGAAGTATATTATGGACATCTTTGGTAGATTCCACATGGAGGATTGTAGACCCATTTCAACACCTATGATCACCAATTAGAAGCATCTTCACGCTTCATATTCCGAGTCAGTGGATCCTGCATTGTATAGATAGCTCATTGGTTCCTAGATGTATTTGGTCAACACTAGACCAGATATATTTTTTGCAGTCAACACAATGAGCGATTTGATGTTGTGAGCTGAGGAGGGTGTACTAGGTTGCTGCAAAACACATTTTGCGGTACTTGCAGGGGACAATGGAGTATGGTCTCGATTATAGGTAGGGATATGGAGTGAGATTAGCAAGTTACACTAATTTTGATTGGGTAGATCAGGGTGCTATTTTGGGTTGGTTTCGATAGTGGTGTCGTGGTTTAGCTGAAAGTGGCAGTCAATAGCATTGAGTTCAGTGGAGGTAGAGTACATGGAAATGAGACTAGATAGTTGTGAGGCCATATGGATTCACAAGATGTTTTTTGGCTTATTTGAGTAGCCGTTGAGACCTTCAGTGATATACTGTGAGAATCAGAGTTGCATTAAACTCACAGATAATCTAGTATTTCATGACACGTCAAAGCATATCGGGATCAAATATCAATTCATCAGAGACTATGTTGAAAAGGGAGATGTGAAGCTTGAGTATATTCCCACTCATGAACATTGTGCAGATATATTTACCAAATCCTTACCATGGGGCAAGCATGTCTACTTCAGAGACAAGGTGGGTGTGGTGAGGAACACCTTCCTCAGTAAGAGGGAGTGTTGAAATTTGGTTACTGGAGGAGAGGTGGTTCCCTAAGGCTTTGATCTTTGGCCTAGGGAAAAGAGTCCAAATGTATTTCGTTTTTTCTCATAAAGTGACTTTATAAATAATAAATTCAAATCTAGTTAAAAAGTGAGTTTAAGTGATAAAATTACAAAGTATAAATTTAAAGTGACTTTAATAAAGTCAATGTGAAATTAGAAACTGAAAAGTGACTTTGGAAATAAATGCCTAAGAGGATCTTTATTAAAGTGGGGTGAATTAAAAAACTAGAAAGTGAGAATTAAATGCACATTTAACTCCGCCTTAGATGCAAAGCCATCTCAGCCATTGGATTTAGGGGTTCCCCAAAAGTCACTTAGGGTTAGGTTAAAGGAGGAGAAGAGAGGAAAAGGTCATTGATTCTTTCATTAGGAGATTGAGAGAGGAGAAGAGAAAGCAAGGGAGAAATTTTTGAGTAGTGAGGAGAAGGAGGGGGGAGCTAGAGACTTCAGAAAATCCGTACAGTAGCGAAGAGGCACAAGTCCCAAGGTAGAAATCTGTAAAACATGCATGTGGCACATTTTTTGAGGAAGGAGGCACAATTTTCTAAGAATCCGTACAACATCTTTGGCAAATTCTTCGCAGATTCTGGGAATGAAAATCAAGTAGAGGTACTACTGTTTGGTGGCACATATTTTGAGGAAATTCATACAGCAACAACAATGCATTTTTTGAGGTAGAATGAGGCACAAAAATCGAGGTCAATATTTCCAATGCAGGGTATAAGCATAGAAATTGAGATAAGTAAATTTTTTAAGTTGTTGGAATTTTTGCTCTAATTTCTGTTTACCCAAGAGTTGTAGGGTGTTTTTTAGGGTCAATATCAGCATAACAAATGTCTAGTCTTGATCACCTATTATAAGAGTTATTTTTCCTTCTACCAAAGGTTGGTACTAGAACTGGTTGGTTCGTATGACTAGTTGATGCTAGAGAGCTATCAAATTTTAATTCCAATTGGTTTTTAATTGCTCCTTTGGAAACAACAATTTGGAAATTCCTTTCTAGAAGAGTATCATGTAACACTCTTTTCAAAACTAGTTAATCTATTGTTGAAAATTTTGTTTGGTAGCAAGATGAAACTTCTACATGTGAATATTCCTTTTAATTTATTAAAAGTTGTATTTGTCATAATATTCTTTAACAATTTCTCATATTTTGATTGTTCACTTTTGATTTCGAAGGTTGAGTTAAGAGTTGGTGTGAGACATTGTTATACACTTTTATTTTTACAAAGGAAGAATTAATAGATGGATTTTTATTTTCTTTTAAGAATTATGATAATAATAAATCATGTGATAGTTTGATGAAATTCAACTACCCATATTAAAAAATAAATGTACTAAGACTTATTTTTTATAGATATGATTTAAATGATATGCCTTAGTGATTTCAATAACATATTTTTCTTTCCCATAAAGAAGATCATTTAATAATTAATGAATCTAAATCATGTACTAACACTCATCCACATGTTGGTTTGAGTTTATATGAAAATCCTAACTATTGGGTGAACAAATTTTATTGAAAAATTTCTTCACATTAATATGTTGTGGATGAGAAAGAGAATGATATTATTAGTACAGAACATGTAACCACTGATAATCCTTTAGAGGTGGAAGATACCTCTTGTATATACAATGTGATTTCAATTGTCGATGAATAGAAGAAGTAACAACTTCTAACTAGAGATGAAAAACTAATTCCATTATAGAAAATATGAGAACTAAATAATAAATGAAAGAGATTGAATATAATGCTTGTGATGATAATATGGAAAAATATTCTATTATTTTGACTAATGAGGCCTCTATCATAAACCATTTTAATAGCTGTAACTTAAAGATAATTCTTCAACCCTATAATTTTGAAACCTGTTGTTTTTCTCTCTCAGTTATATTTTTTTACAATGAACATGATTATGTTTGTAAAATATTTCATTTTCATATTTTCTGTAGAGCATGACATGGATATTGTTCAATTAATTTAAGAAGAAGAAGTAATTTTTTTTTCTTTTAAAGTTGGGGGCTATGCTTTAGTGGTAGGGATAAGAGGGTAATTAAGGGAATAGCCCTCTATTACACTCTCATAGGGTGATTATGAGAATCACCCTCCACCATAATAGGGATGGAATCACCCTACTTCCTTCACATGCTAAAGGGAGATTATAGGAATCACCCTCTGCCATGAGGGTGGCAAGAAGGCACAGTGGGATCACCTGCACCCTGTTGGAAACTAGAGGATGATTCTCACAATAACATGAAGATTCTCACAATCACTACTTCAGAGGGGGATTCAGCCTCCAACATTTTGGGGATAGAGGGTGATTCTTAGACTCACCCTCCTTCATGCTTGGGGTAGAGGGTGAATGTGGGAATCACCCTCCATTGTGCATGAGCCAAAGAGGGTGTATCCAAGAATCATTGTCCTACCTAGAAGGAAATTCAGGGAACAATGTTTGTTGGGAGCTAGAGGATGGTTCTCACAAGGGATTGAGGGGGATTCATAGAATTACTCTCTACTAGGCTGGGATGAGAGGGTGATTCCTAGAATCACTAGTAAACAATGGAAATTAGAGCCCTCCACTTTTAGTGAGAAAGAGGGTGATTTCAACAATCATCCTTCAAAGTGTCTTTGCAATAGCCTCTTGTTTGTGATGAGAGGGAAATGTGGGTGGTGAGAGGGAAATGTGGGTAATTAAGTGAATCACCCTCCAAGGTAATGGGGTTATAGGGTGATGAATCACCAGGTGTTGTTCAAGTGCTAAAGGGTGATTAGTCGAATGGGGTGAGAAGAAAACCTCCATGATTCTTGGAATCACATTCCTCCATGGTAATGTGGGCTAGGTTATTGTGGGGGAAGAATAGTGTGGGGGCTACTGAAGTGTGGAAAAATGACTTTATTTATTGTTTTTTAATGTGTTATATCTATATATATATATATATATATATATATATATATATATATATATATATATATATATATATATATATATATATATATATATATATATATATTTTTCTCTTGTTTTATAGGTTTATTTTGGTTATTTAAAAATAAAAGTGAGTAGTTAAGACATAGATATTTAATATTTCAAAAATATGGAGCCAAAAAAAACTTTGATGTTGTTTCAAAATAAGCATGGAAATCAACAACATTTAAAAATATATATTTATGAATAATATATCTCAAAAATTAAATTTTCAAAATTCAGTTGCATCAACATTTTTCAAAATTCGGATTAAAGCAACTAAAATAATTTTAAAGTATAAAAAATATGTTATAAAAAAAAGAGAGGGTGTATTCTCAAAATCTAACACTTTTGAAAAGTGAATTGTTCTTGCTACTTCTAAAATAGTGTGAACTCTCTTGAGTTTGGGTTACTAGGTTTATCTTTCTTATGATACATAATAATGTTATCTCAAGCTTATGATCACTAGGATGTTAAGTAAAATTATTTTATTTTCCTCTTTACCTTGTTTTCCATGAATAATAATGTTATGTAAAGCTTATGATCAATATGTTGTTAAGTAACATTCTTTTGTTTTCTTATGTTATATTTCTCAAATTGAATTATGATTACATATGATTATAGGTTTGTAGATACATGATTTCGTGCATTGGAAGTTTTATTTCACATACTTATGATTATCAATATATATTTGAGTATATTTAGAAGTAGGTAGGTAACCTTGTTTGGATTACTACATTTATACTTAAATTATTCAAAATAATCCAATTATGAATATGTTGACCTGAGAATGAAGCATGAGGATGCATTCAAATATTTTTTTCTTTTACTTATCTTTCTTATTAATCATATTGTATATAATTACATTAGTAAAATATTTCTTTTGAGTATAAACTAAATTTCTACATAGACTTATAATTATGAGATAGGATGATAAGAATTCAGTTTTGAAATGTTTAAAGATCATTACTAATTTATGAATATTGTGAAGCAAGAAGCATTTACAAGAAAAAAAATGAAATAACATTGATGTAACTCCAAATCT